>JASDQU011029055.1:11126-26686 GCA_032191745.1 Picea mariana | reverse complement strand
ATGTCTCTCACAAAGTGATATTGAACATCAATGTGCTTTGTCTTTGAATGATAAGCAAGGTTCTTCGCAGAAAAATTGCACTTTGACTGTCACACTCTATCCTTACATCTTGTTGTACCAACCCAATACCTGAACACAATCTTTTTAACCATACTACTTCCTTACTTGCATGAGTGGCTGCCATGTATTCAGATTCTGTAGTTGAAAGTGCCACTATAGCCTGTCTTTTGTTCATCCAACTTATTGCTCCTGCAAACAAGTTAAACACATACCCACTTGTAGATCTCCTATGATCCAAATCTCTAGCCCATTCCGCATCCACAAATCCATGTATATCGACCACTTTATCCAATATTGGTCTTCATTCATAGCACAATCCATAGCTAGCAGTGCCACACAAATACCTAAAAACCCTTTTTACTGCTGTCCAATGCTCCTTCCCTGGTTTTGACATATACCTGCTCAAAACTCCCACTGCATGTGCAATGTTCAGTCCAGTACAGACCATTTCATACATCAAACTGCCAACTGCACTCACATATGGAACATGAGACATGTACTCCTCTTCTTCATGTGTCATGGGACACGGATCCGCAGATAACTTTACACCAACGAGAATAGAAACATTGACCGGTTTACATTCCTGCATATTAAACCTATGACATATTTTCTCTGATTTAACCAGAGTTTCCTCTTTTTATATCTCTTTTAATTTCCATGCCCAAAATGAAATTTGAAGCACCAAGATCCTTCATGTCGAATTTAGAGGACAACTGAGTTTTTACATCCGAGATAATCTCCTTGTTGTTTCCTATCAGCAACATGTCATCCACATACAAGACCAAATAAATCAAATGATCACCAATTAATTTAGAATACACACGGTGATCCTCTTTGCTTCTTGTGAATCCAAGTCCTAGCATATAAGTATCAAATTTTTTATACCACATCCTTGGTGATTGTTTTAAACCATACAGGGACTTTTTCAGCTTGCATACCAGCTCCTTTCCTTTCACAACATAACCTTCTGGTTGCTTCATAAATATTTCTTCTTCTAGATCCCCATGCAAGAATGTTGTCTTCACATCCATCTTTTCTAATTCAAAATCAAATGCAGCAACAACAGATAACATAAATCTTATAGAGGTTAACTTGGCAGTAGGAGAAAAAATCTCACCAAAATCAATTCCCTCAACCTGGGAATAACCCTTTGCTACTAACCGAGCTTTGTATTTCTCCACTTTTCCTTCTGCATTCAACTTCTTTTTAAATACCCATTTGCTGCCAATGGGATTTATTCTAGTTGGAAACTCCACTATATCCCAAGCCTCATTCTTATCCAAAGATGCCATTTCTTCTTCCATGGCCCTTTTCTAGAGATTTTCATCCTCTAAATCCACTGCCTCCCTGACAGTTCTAGGATCATCATCAGTAATAGACAAGGAAAAATTTGAACGAAAATCAAATGGACTATACCTTTCTGGTAGCCTTCTTTCTCGATCTGATCTCCTCAATACTGGAGTATGAGGATCTTCTTCTCCTGATTCATGTTCTTCTGTAGAGTCTGATTCATCATCCTTTAAATCAAACTCTATCTTCTCTGGTTCTTCCTTACTTGGTAGGACTTCCTGTTTAACAACATCCTTCATTTCTCTAAATACCACATCTAGACTATACACTACCTTCTTAGTTTCTGGGTTCCAAAGATTATAACATTTGAGACCATCTTTATATCCAATAAAGATACATTTTTCATCCTTCTTATCCAACTTACTCCTGTTTTCCTTTGGAACATGAACATATGCATCACAACCAAATACCTTAAGATGTATGAGAGAAAGTTATTTACTAGTCCATACCTCTTGTGGAGTCTTGTCACCCAACACTGATGAGGGTGATCTATTGACCAGATAACATGCAGTACCCACTGCCTCTGCCCAGAATTCTTGCCCTAACCTGACACCACTGAGCATGCACCTTGAATTTTCCATCAGCATCCTGTTCATCCTTTTTGCAACTCCATTCTGCTGAGGTGTATATGGAGTAGTATTCTACCTTGCTATACCACACTTCTTACAAAATTCTTCAAATTCATTCCCGTAGAACTCTCCACCATTATCTGTCCTCAACACCTTAATTCTTTTCTCTATTTGATTCTCAACGAGAGCCTTAAACTCTTTAAACCTGTCAAAGACTTCACATTTCTTCCTGAGGAAATATATCCAAGTTTTTCTTGAGAAGTAGTCTATAAGTGAGACATAGTACATAGATTTTCCCAATGATAGGACTGACATAGGTCCAAAAAAATCGATGTGAACTAGTTGTAAAATTCCATCTGCCCTTGTTGCACCAGAGGGGAATCTTACCTGATTCTTCTTCCCATATAGACAATGTTCACAGAAATAAAAATATAGAGAGCAGTTAGACATACCTTCAACCATACCTTTACCGTGTAGTAGTCGAAGACCCTTCTCTCCAATATGCCCTAGTCTTTGATGCCACACCATAACCTTTTCTCCAGAGACTATAGGAGTTATTTCTTCTTCAACTCCAATATCAGGAACAATGGAGCTATCACACCCATCACTAATAGTTCTTCCTGACAGTTTATACAGAGTTCCAAACCGAACTCCCTTCATTAACACCATTGCTCCTCGTACCATCCTGCAAGTTACCTTTTCAAAAATTGTTTTTACCCCTGCATCTTCCATTTTTCTTACAAAAATCAAATTTTTGGCCATACCTAGGATGTACAGAACACCAGGAAATGTTCTAATCCTTCCAGCTATGAGCCTCAAATTGATCATTTCTCTTCCTATGATTCTGGTTGTTGAATCATTACCTAAGAAAACATTACCTCCATCATACTTTTCATATTCACAGAAACACTCCCTGTGGGGAGTCATATGAAAGGATGCACCAAAGTCAATCAACCATGCCTCATGATCTGCATGTGTTCTTGAAGAGTCCAAGTACACATCCCCTCCTTCTTCCTTGGAGGTCTTTTCTTCTGTAGAAGAAGATTTTTCAGATCCCTTCTTTTTCTCAACTTTGGATCTACACTGCTTCTTGTAGTGCCCTTCTTTTCCACACCTCCAACATACCCTTACAAACTTTCCAGGAGATTTAGACCTGCCCTTAGACTTAGATCTCCCACTTGAGAAATTAGTCTATTTCTTTCCTGGGAACGTCCTCTTGCAAATAATGCATTTGTGCTATGTCCTTCCATACTCTTCTGTCTCATCTGCTCCGACAACAAGGATGAGACCACTTCTTCAAACTTCAAAGAAGCTGTATTACTACATATGGCCACAACCAGACTATCCCACGAGTCTGGTAAAGAACACAGCAAACTGATACATTTATCTTCATTTGAAATTTTAATCTCAACAGATACCAACTGACTTACCATAGTATTGAAGGCGTTCAAATGCTCTGCCACCAAGTCTCCATCTCTCATCCTCAAGTTATACAACTTCTTTCTTAGGAATATTTTATTTACCAGGGACTTAGACTGATACAACTTCCCCAACTTTTCCCATAAATCCTTAGTTGTAGCTTCCTCTAACACATTCAATAATATTGAATCGGAGAGACACAGTCGGATTGTGCTCTTTGCCTTCCGATCCATATTTTTCCATTCATCTGTAGAAGTTCCTATAGGTGCAGTACCTGGATCTACCGCGATCCGTTTATCTTTGTCCACAAAAATATCTTCCATATTGAGCTTCCACATCTCAAATATTTTCCCATTAAACTTCTCGATCTCCATCTTTGAATTGCTTTCCATTTCTTTTCACCTGAAAAACAATACGGCAAATCTCCCACTATAACAAGGCTTATCACAATCCCGAGCCAAACCCTTGACCACAAAGGCGTCCCCTTGAAGCCAATAAAGCTCTAATACCAAATGTAAATCCTAACGTTGTACAATATCTACTGTAAATAGATATTCATAAAAGAATAGAAAAGATACAATGGAAAATACAAACATTAAACAGAGTTTTTTCCTCTGGAAACCCAAACTGAGAAAACCAACATATTCTATATTCATTCATTGTGTTACATTGTTTACAATACAATATACATATAGGAGCCAGCGGCATCCAAAACCCTAACCCAATGACCTGGATTAGTCCAAAATCCTAATTCCTTAACTGGAAATAGAAAACCATCGGCAAAACCATGTGCCGAAAAAACCACCTAAATACATGATACGTTTCTTGAGGTAGGTGTCACATTTCCTGAGGCAGAGAAAATTATTGGAGTTACTTCACACACACCTAGGATTTATTTTTCCTAAGTTTATTCCTTTTTTATTATCCATAATTAGTCAATATCCAGTCTCCTATATTTTAGGGGAGAATATTCCACCTGGAGAATATTCTCTTTCAATTGACACTTCAGTTTGACTAGTTGAGGTTAGTTTAGATGTTGCATTGGGATCATCACCATGATAATTAGACCCTACCTTGGTATCATCGCAAAAGTGGCACATTATCCTTGACTCCCTGATTTAACTCCTCACTACTCTCTGTTCAGTTAGTTAACTGAAGACTAGTTGACTTGTTAACTCAACTAGGTGGCAGTTCACTCCCGTAACTGCCTGAGAGACTAGAATAGGTGGTAGTTCACTCCCGTAACTGTTGGTGTGTGTCCATATCACTCTAGACCACCACTTTGGTGACTTGGTTCACCTCAAGTCAAACTCATTGAGTTATATAGAGTATATCATCTGTAAATTATTCATTACTCACAACGGTTAATGAGAATTCTTCCATTCTTTCCCTCCTTCTTCTTCCTTCCCCAATTCTCTCTGCAAATGTGTGTATTATTGTTTATCTAGATCTATTTTGTGCAGGCATAAAACATTTACATGGTATCAGAGCCGACCGACTGTTAAGCAAAAGCTACACCAAAATTTTTATAGGTACAAAAGATTGAAGACAACGGAAAGATGGAATTCCAAAAAGAATTCATTCTTACACCTTACAACTATTTTGCATGGAAGGAGAAAATAACCATACATCTCTTATCCAAAGGGTTGTATAGGTTAACCATGAATATAGATACAGAGCCAGCATCATCCATAGAAAAATCCAAGTACTTAAATTACATGGATGAGGTGCTCAGAACAGTTTGCAGTCTTATTTCTCTCGATCTCCTTTTTCACATATCTTCCTGTAAGACTCCCAATGAAGCCTGTAAAATATTGGAAGGGCTCTTTGGAAAACAAGATGAGATGAGGGGACACATGTTGGAGGTGAATCTGCTCACATTGGATCCAAAAATCTTCGACAATATCCAAGATTTCTTTACAAAATTCAAGGATTTACTATCGCAACTCAAAGCTTGCGGGGTTGACAAATCGCCGGAGGAGAAACAAATGGTTCTCATCATTCTCTCCAATCTTGGACCTGAATTATCTGTATTTGTATCCACATTCCATATTGTCATATTCGCCTCTAGAGCCACCCGGAAGATGCCTTCTCTTGAGGACTTTATCGAATCCTTGACACAAGAGCAAACCAAGCTCATCAACATGGGTGCAATCAAAGGCCCAAGGGCACATGCACTCACTGTGCATGATGGAAGCCAAAAATATCAGAAATATAAATATAAATATAAGCAGAAATCTCATGCACATACGAAGAAGGAAGGGTACACAAAACCCTTCACCGATGCCTCCAGATCCAAAGGAGAAAAGGGAAGAAAAGGAGAGAAATGCACATACTGTCACAAAGGATTCCATTCAGAATCCGCATGCATGCAAAATAAAATAGATATGATGTATCAAATACTTCAGCAAAACAACCTTGGAGATCGTATCCCCGAGGGTGCAAAGAAGAAGAAGCCAGAAGATCCAAATTCTAAGAAAGACAATTCTAGCCATGCCTTGATTGCCATCAACTCCTCTCCCGATGCTTGTATCGTAGATTCAGGAGCATCACATCACATGGCTTCCTCGGAAGTAGTATATTCTTCTTTGGATGCATGCAAAGGCCCTCCCACTTTGATGGGGGACAACTCTTCCGTCGAAGTCACTGGCAAAGGAAGGATTGAACTCACCAATGGAAGCTTCGAGAATGTGTTGCATGTTCCCAAGATTTCTATCAACCTTCTCTTTGTGTATCAAATGACGAATTCTGGCACCAGAAAGAGAGTCGTATTCACACCAAATGCTATGGAAATCTATGACATGCAAACCAACTCCAGGGTTGCAATCGGTGAGGTAAATCATCAGTCTAGATTGTATACATTTTCTGAGTTCATTGAACCTGATTCTTCTTTACTACTTACTCATGCTGATGAAAGTAGTAGGATATGGCACGGAAGGTTTGGACATTTAAATTTTAGATACATGAAACAACTTAGCAAGCACAGATTAGTTGATGGTCTACCAGACATCCATTTCTCCAAGGGAGTGTGTGAGGGATGTGTTCTCGGGAAACACCCTCAAGAGAAATTCGACAAGGGAAAGTCTCAACAATATTCCACACCTTTAGATCTAATCCACAGTCTCATGGGTCCTTTTCCACATCCATCAATCAACAAAGCAAGGTTTGTTCTCATTTTTGTTGATGATTTCTCATGTTTTACATGGATATACTTTCTCAGGAAAAAATTCGAGGTCTTTCAACACCTCAAAGATTTCAAAGCTCTAATTGAGACACAGTCTGGAAAGAAGATCAAAGTCCTCCGAACTGATAATGGTGGAGAGTATGTAAATCATGAGATCCATAATATTTTCCATGAGATAGGGATTCAGTTGCAGGACAAAGTTCCCTACACTCCGCAGCAAAACGGAATTGCTGAGCGGAAAAATCGAGCTCTAAAGGAGATGGCATCTTGCAGGTTGCATGCAAAGTCACTACTGCAAAGACTATGGGCCGAAGCACTTAACTGTGAAACATACATCTAAAACATATCTCCCCATAGATCTGTCAAGGATAAGACCCCCTACGAGGCTTGGAGCGGCCTCAAACCAGAAGTGACTCACTTTCGCATTTTTGGTTCTCGTGCATGGGCTTGGATTCCCTCTGAAAAGAGGAAGACACTTGATCCACAGAGCACTGAGTGCATTTTTGTTGGATACCTTGACGGTGTGAAGGGATATCAGTTTATTGATCTTTCCTCAAACCGTATCATCATTGAGCGTAGTGTCCAATTTGAGGAAAGTGTCTTGCATGTACCTCAACAACCGCATGCAAACACCTTCACTCTTCCACCTATCCGAGATGATGAACATGCACGTGACAAATCTTATTCAGATGAGAGTTTTGATTCATAGGAATTAGATGATTCAGATTCAGAGTCAGTACATTTGGATGTAGAGTCAGAGCATCCAGATGCAGTTGCAAAGCCAGAGCAGAGGCCCAAGTGGTCATAGACTACTCTTCAGGATGCAGGGGATCTCGTAGGTGGTCTATCCAATACTAGGAGGACTCGATCTTATTTCAAGTAGCCTCCTATTGTACTCACTGCCACTGAACCAGTGCCTTCAAGGCATATTTTCTTGGTTCAATCTTCAAATCCACAGTCTTATGGTGAGGCTGTTGGAAATTCCTTTTAGGAACCCGCCATGTAGGAGGAGTACAACTCCCTCCTCGAGAACCAGACTTTGGATCTGGTTCCCCTTCCTTCTAGGAGAAAAATTGTTACATGCAGATGGGTCTACAAGACCAAGAGCACAACAGATGAATAGATCAGCAGATACAAAGCTAGGCTTGTCACTAAAGGCTTTTAGCAGGTTCATGGTGTTGACTATCATGAGACCTTCGCTCTAGTAGCAAAGATGGATTCCATACAATTAGCACTTTCCATTATGGCAACCAAGGGATGGTAAGTCCATCAGATGGACATGAAGAATGCATTTCTTCATGGTGATCTCTCTGAGGAGATCTACATGGAGTAGCCCCAGGGATTTATGCAGGACTCATCTTTGGTCTGTCGATTGAAGAAGTCAATTTATGGCCTCAAGCAGGCTCCGAGGGCATGGTATGCCAAGATGGACTCCTACCTATTGTCATAGAACTTTGTACATTGTAAATCAGACTCGAATGTATATATGCTCAGGACAGTTGATTCACTTCTATTTTTAGTTCTGTATGTCGATGATTTGTTGATCATTGGTTACTCGACTTCAGTGATTGATGCAGTCAAGGGGATTCTTCATAATAGGTTTTTGATGATGGACATGGGTCCGCTACACTTCTTCCTTGGACTGGATATAATTCAGCATGCATTAGACATCAAAATGTCTCAGGCCAAGTATGCACGAGATCTCCTTGAGAGATTTCACATGACAGACTGCAAGTCTTCTCTGACTCCTTTCCTATCAGGAGTCAAACTTGAGGATGGCGGGGAGACTCCATTGGTTGATAGCACACTGTACATACAACTAGTGGGGAGCTTGTTGTATCTCACACACTCCAGAATAGACCTCTCATATGTAGTTGGCACAGTTTCCAGGTTCATGCAGGAGCCACATGAGCTACATTGGAAAGTTGCAAAGCATATTCTTCAATACGTATAGGGCACCATCACCTTTGGGATTCATTATGCAGCAGAATCTACATTAGATCTCATTGGGTTTACTGATTCTGACTGGGCTGGTGATAACATTGATCACAATTCCACATCTGGTTACTCACTCAGTCTTGGTTCCAGTCCTATCTGTTGGTTGAGCAAGAATCAAGCTGCCATTGCTCTATCTTTAGCCGAGGCAGAGTATAGAGGGGTAGTTAACATAACCATTCAGGCTATGTGGCTACAACATTTTCTCATTGAGTTGGGCATTTAGTTTCATCGGTCGATCATCATCTAGTGTGATAACTAGAGCACTTTGAAGTTCTGCAGAGATCTAGTTCAGAGGCAACGGATGAAGCACATCGAGATCCACATGCACTACATCCAGGACTTAGTACACAAGGGGATCATCGACGTACAGTTATTTCCTTCAGCAAAACAAATGATAGAAATTTTCACCAAGACCTTCACTGAGCATAAATTCCATTCTTTGTGAGCTCATCTTGGAGTGAAGGACACAGTTGCCTAGAAACTATAGTTCTTCTTTTTACATACATTGTACCTTGAGGGGGGGTTTTTCCCATGAGGTTTTCCCTATTTCCTTACTTTATTTTCAGTGTATATTTTGTACTTGGGTACCTAACATGGCCTCGTTGCTGGGACCCAATCTTTATTTTCACCATAGTGATGTTCAGGGGGGGTGTTGGAGTTACTTCACACACACCTAGGATTTATTTTTCCTNTTTCAGTTGACACGTTAGTTTGACTAGTTGAGTTGAGTTTAGATGTTGCATTGGGATCATCACCATGCAACATTGGGATCATCACCATGCTAATTCGACCTTGCCTTGGTATCATCACCAAAGTGGTGCATTAGCCTTGATTCCATGAGTTAACTCCTCACTACTCTTTGTTTAATCAGTTAACTGAAGATTAGTTGACTAGTTAACTCAACTAGGTGGCAGTTCACTCCCGTAACTGCCTGAGAGACTATAATAGGTGGCAGTTCACTCCTGTAACTACTAGTGTGTGTCCATATCACTCTAGACCACCACTATGGAAACTTGGTTCACCTCAAGTCAAACTCATTGAGTTATACAGAGTATATCATGTGTAAATTATTCATTATTCACAACAGTTAATGAGAATTCTTCCATTCTTTCTCTCCTTCTTCTTCCTTCTCCAATTCTCACTGCAAATGTGTGTATTATTTTTTAGCTAGATCTATTTTGTGCAGGATTAACACATTTACAAAGGTCTCATTTCCTCGAAACCCTGAAGAACACATTTTATACCTCGATTCATCCCATGTTGGTTCACCTTTTTATACATCGTGTAAATATGAAGAAACCAGTCCACGTTTTCCTTTCCCTCCTCTTCTAGAATTTTCGTCTCCTAATGACCTTTTTCCAGAATTCTCTTCGCCACATATTGAAGAAGTTGAAAGGTCACTTCTACGGTCCCTAGAAGTTTTTGAAAACCCTTTTTTTTCACAAGGTTTGTCCCCTAGAATTTCGATGGTTTCTTCTGGAGGTAGAGGAGCAGGTGGACAAGGTCATGGTCAACCCCCACCCCTAGGATTTTTTCCAAAGTAGCAGCTAGATATGCTCCCTTGATCCTTCCTCCCGTCCTTCATGATTTACCTGAAAATTATATGAAGAAATTACCAAAATTTATGGGAGAAGGAGATTTAACTACAATAGAGCACATAACCTTTTTCGATCAGTTCGTTGATATCCTTGGAATTGAGCATGAAGATGTTTACTTAAGGATTTTAGTGCAAAATTTCAAAGGACAAGTAAGAATCTGGTTTCGAGGACTCCTGGTAGGATCCCTATGGTCATATGATGATTTAGAAAACACATTTTTAAGACAGTGGGGAGAAAAGAAACACCATCTGTATTATCTGACTGAATTCAGAGCTCTAAGAAAAAGGAATTCATAGTTAGTTCTCGAATTTACTCATAGGTTTAACAAACTCTACCATAAGATCCCAATCGAGGTTAAACCTTCTCAACCTGTGGCAAAGGTAACTTTCGCAGAGGCTTTTGAACTCGAATTTGCCCTACTTTTAAGAGAAAGAAGATCTGCCACTCTAGTAGGAATGCAAGATGGCACCATAGAAATTGAATCAAATATGATGGCAAGTGGTAAATTAAAATCCAAGGTTGATAGAAGAACCAAAGAACCCAAACGCTTCAGGGAACAAGCAGGACCCTCTAGATCTGGGAAGTCCACGAAAGAAAAAATGGATGACGTGGCTAAGATAATCAAATATTTGTCAAAAAAAATCTCTATAATGGAGCTAGACCAAGCCAAACCTGATCCATTCGCTAGAAAAGATTTCAAGAGAAATCCTAACCCCCAGACCCAACAGAGACAAATGAAAAATGAAGATAAAAAAATACAGGCCTCGTTTAAAATGAAATTTTTTATGCAAAGGGATGATATGCAAAACTATGAGGGGTTAGAAGAGGATATAAAAAAACTTAGTGATGATGACCAGGAACTTCATTTAACTAGACAAGATTATGAAAGATCTATAGACCAAGAACCCTTGTTTAGTAATGAGGAAAGTATAAATAATCTGGGAGAGTCTACATATCAAGGAATCGCCGAATCCATAATGGCTGAGCTTCAACATAAGTATAATTTAAGGCCCAGAGAAACAAATACTACAAGTGTTCCACCAAAAAATATTTTATCAAGAAATAAAGCAAATAAGGCAGTTGTTACTAAACCGCTAGTTGAAAAACAAGTTGCCTGAACAAAAATAGTTGAAACAAGAGAAACACAAACCAAGAAAGTTGAGAATAATGAAGCACAAGCTACAACTAGAGAAATAAAAAAAAAAGATGGAAGTTTCAGTTTAGAAAATGAACTAAATAAAATTAAAATCCCCATGCCTCTAGTTGAGCTTGCTAAGAATCCAATTTATAAAAAACAGATTGCTAAAATGATAAATTTTTCTAATGTTGAATGTCATGCAAATGTGATCAATCTGCAAGATGAAAGACCAACGATTATGTTTGGTCCACACATAAAAAATACTAAGGATTTTGTTGCCCCATTTTATATTACATTGGTTGTGCACAATCACTTACTTCACAACTATATGCTAGATTCTGGAGCCTCTCATAACTTAATGCCTAAAATTATTATGGAAAATTTGGGCCTCGAAATCACTAGACCTTATCAGGACTTATACTCGTTTGATTCAAGATCCTAAGTGACTCAGCATGATCAAGTATTTGGTAGTGAATCTTGCACAGATTCCTATAAAAAATATCCTTATGGATGTAGTTGTTGCTGACGTCACTGCCAAGTATGGCATCCTTCTATCCAGGTGTTGGGGTGTGAAATTAGGAAGATCACTTCAACTGGGCATGATGTACGCTACGATCCTGATTTTTGGTGGACAATTTACTCGACTGTACAAAGAAACTAGACTAGCATCTACTGTAAGTGACTCCCAAAACCCAAAAAATTATCCACTCTATGTTGCCGATTAGGATCTAGGAAATTGTATTTTATCAATAGACGATGGTTTTGAAGAATGTATAGAAGAATAAAACAAAAAAAATAGAAAAATCAAAGAAAAGTGTAAATAGTAGAGGAGTATGGCATTTTTTTTTCAATGGCGCTTCGTCCTATGAAGGGGAAGGGGCTGGTGTATTATTTGTTGCACCTGTAGATGAGTATGTCATCCCCTTTTCATATAGATTACAATGGGAAATTGATTATAAAAATAATGTTTGTGAATACGAATCTCTAGTTTTAGGATTGAAGGTTGTCAGGAAGCTAAAAATTGAACATGTAATAGTTTATGGTGATGCAGAGCTAATTGTGAAACAAATAAAGCAATAATATCAAGCTAAACATCCAAGGCTAAGGTCATACAGAAACTCTGCCTGGGATTTGATAGAGAATTTCTTCTCATCCTTAACATTCACTACATTCCCTGAATGGAAAATCAGCAGGTGGACTCTTTAGCCAAAGAAGCTATGACGTTTGTACCACCTACAGTCCTAAAAATGAAATATCATATAGAAATGAGACATAGACGTTCAATTCCAAATAATGTGCAACACTAGTAGGTTTTTGAAGACGCCGAGTAGATTAAAAAGTTCCTAGAAATGGTTGATGAGTTCTCTAAGACTCATATAGATCAAGAGAATCAGAATGATCCTATTTGGATCATGCAAGAAGGTGAATATCCTGAAAAGTTCCAGGATAAGATCACAAATCACCGAATGCTTGTACTTAAGAAAAATCAGATCCCCAGGGGTTTGATACCTTTAGAGAGATTGTTTGACCAAGATGATATACCCTTAAAATCTACCTTACGAACTCAACTCGAAGAGTTTGAAGACTGTAATATAGGAACTAAAGAAGATCCTAAATTGGTCAAAATATCTAAATACCTCCCAGCCCAAGTAAAAAATAATTACGATGAATTTCTTAAATAGTATAAAGATGTCTTTGAATGGTCCTATGATGATTTAAGAACTTATGATACCTCTGTAATTGAACATAAGATTCCTTTGAAGCATGGTATCAAACCTTTCAGGAAAAATATGACACAAATAAACCCTATCCTCTTGCTAGTAATATAAAGAGAGGTCAAGAAGCTGCTAGATGCAAATAGTATCGTTCCATTCACGTATTCAAAATGGGTAGAAAATTTGGTACCTGTCAGGAAGAAAAGTGGAGAAATAAGGCTTTGTGTAGATTTTAGAAATTTAAACCCGTCATCCCTCAAAGATAACTGCCCACTACCAAAAATGGATCATGTCAAAAGTAGTTGGAGCTAATAGAATGTCTATGATTGATGGTTTTTCTGGATACAACCAAATTGTTATCCACAAAGATGATAAAGAAAAAACTACATTTACTACTCTGTGGGAAAATTTCATGTATGATAAAATGCCATTTGGTTTGATGAACATAGGGGCCACTTTCCAAAGAGCGATGGATATAGCTTTCATCGATGAGAGAGATAAACTTTTTGTTATTTACTTAGATGATCTAACGATCTTCGCCAATTCTAATGCAGAACATCTGGTTCATCTTAAGCAAACCTTCGAGAAATGCAAAATGTTTGGTCTATCTCTTAACCCTAAGAAGTCTCATTTTGCTATGCAAGAAGGAAAAATCCTAGGTCATATAGTTTCAAAGGATTGTATCAAGGTCGACCCTAAGCGAGTCAAGACTATTGACACGATAAACATTCCTTGAAATAAGAAAGAGATCGAATCTTTTTTAGAAAATATAATTTTTTTGAGAAGATTTATCCCTATCTTTGCTAAAATTGTCATACTAATCACAGATATGTTGAAGAAAGAAAGTGAAATGAAATGGACTTCCGAAGAAAAGGTTTATGGTACTGATGTTGTCCTTCCTATCAATCTCTCTCTTTGAACCCGCTTAAAGGTTTCTTAACCCCTTTCTAAATGATTTATGGTATTGATGTTGTCCTTCCTATCAATCTCTCTCTTCCAGTGATGAAGTTGTGGCAAGACGCAAACGAAGAGACAGATGATGTAACGAGAAGGGTAAACCAAATAATTGAAGTCCATCAAAATAGGGCTGAGGTTGATGATAGACTTAAAAAATACCAAGATAATATGAAATCCCTTTTCGATAAAAAAAGCGAAAGATAGGGAGTTTCTTCCTAGTGATCTAGTTTTAAAATGGGATGCTAGAAAAGAAGATGTAGGAAAACATGACAAGTTTGATCATTTCTGGTTCGGACCATTCAGGATTGCGGCTACAGAGGGAAAGAATCCATTCCTACTGGAAAATATTGACGGAAAAACTTTTGATGCCCCTATCAACGGGCGCTATCTAAAACATTTTATGCAATAATCATGTCTCACATTACCATTGTATATACCTGTTTAGTTTTTTGTTTAAATTTGAAATTTCATTTTTCTTCGTAGGTTATCTGAATTTTACTTCTTCATTTTAAATAAACCTAGTTTTATTCGACATCACAAAAGCAAAATATAAAATATATGCATTGCATATCGTTGTATTCCACAAATTTTTTTGAATTTTTCTTTTTATACTTTTGCAGAATACTTATTATTAGATGATAAATAAGGAGGTACCAGAATCCAATGTTCAGTTTCCAAACATTTTTTTTTTCTCAAAACAGGTGATGAATTAATAATTGATTTGATTGAAAATGTAAATGAAATCCGAGGTATGAACTTCTATGCTTATTGTTCAAGCTAAAATACTAAAATAAATCTTATCGCATATAAACAAGGTTCTACTCATATAAATATAATCACCTGATCAAAGGTCAGAAAATTTGTAGGCTTCTGAGTCAAGTGAAAATAAAACAAAAAGTTGAAATAAAAGGAAAAGAAAATAAGAATGAAAAGGGCTAAAAAAAGAGAAGTTGGATAATCAAGAAGCAAACTGTGTGGAAATGAGATTCTTTTGTGTCAGACCATATGAGTCCTCACCCTGTTTCATTTTTCCTATCTCCGAGCTTTTTCTCTATTCTAATTTTCACTACCTATCCTTAAGAATTCATAGAAAGAAAGAATTTCACCTTGACTCAGAAAGCCTAAGAGAATATCTTCAAAACAAGATTAGGAGAAAATCTTTATATTCTTTTGATTTTAACTGAAAGAAAGTATGTCTAGGATAATCCTGATAACTTGATCTCTTCTAATAGATTTTAATTGATCAATTTGCTCGAGGCTAATCCTTGGAGATGAAAATTCCCCATAAATTGTTCTCTATAGGAAAAGATGTATTGAAGATCGGGAGAGATTTAGTCTAGAGTACAATAAAAAAGGTTTGACAGACCTTCAATGTCAAATCTTAAGCAGATATCATCCATGTATGATACATACAAATTGATTTCCCCCACTTCAAAATTATAAAAAATATAAGACAGATGGTGAAAGGAAATTCATTAAAATGATTGCCCCCATCTAGTCCAAGACAAAGGGTGAAAGGAAATTCATAAAAATGATTGCCCTCATTTTTTCCAAAATAGATGATGAAAATAA
>JASDQU011029054.1:0-10189 GCA_032191745.1 Picea mariana | reverse complement strand
TAGGACAAGGGAAGATAAACCATGAAAAAAAGACATACCATCAAAGGAGAATTGTTGAAAAGTATGGTCATTGATGTGAACTTGAAAAGCCATGAATATTTGAAGTCAAGTAACTTTGAATTCTTTTTATATATGTCAGTGAATTACAAGAGGAATCATCAATTTACAAGATGCATCGAAAGAGAAGAAATGAAGCAAGTACAATAAGTCCCACATTGATCTACACGACATCTTGCAGAGAAGTCAAGGGAGATAAATCATCAAAGAAAGAGATCAAGAAATAAATATCAGAAGCATGAAGATATGGGGAGACATATCGACAGAGGGAGTTACCCTTTTCGCCCATGATATCAAAGGGGGAGAAAAAGAAAGATCAGAAGAGAAATATCAGAAGCATGAAGACAGAGGGAGAAACCCCAAAGAGAGATACACTTTCCCATTGATGTCAAAGGGGGAGAGAAACATGAGGCGAGGAACATCAGAAGAGAAGCAATGGTCACATGGGGATTATGAGTGTTGCCATCCATGCCAAAGGGGGAGATTACTGGTAAGGTGGTTTTCATTGATGTCAAAATAAGTGGTAGTGATTGATGTCAACATATGTGATGGGTGAATTTGAAGAAGTCTACAAGAATCCCCAGAGGTGTGGTCATGAAGCCCAAAGTTGTTTGAGGAATAAGTACATGAATGACAATGTAAATGCAGGTAATACACTCATATATGGATAGTCCTTGTCATGCCATTTCAAACGATAGGTGGTACGTCATGTAGTTCCTTGTGGTTGAGGAGTTGTGAGGTCATGAAGATGGAAACCTCGAAGAATGGTTAAGAAGACCCTAAACAATTGCAATTCATTAATTAAAAGGTAAAGTTGTTGTAACAAGAAAGCACAGGTTGCCTCTAAAGTTAAATAAATAAGTTTGAAAAAGTATAAATACACTTCAATAAGTCTCTCATAAGTACACTCACACACACAAACAAGTTTATTGAATATCTTCTAAGTGAACAAGTGATCTATTGGAGAATATGTTATGACGAGTCTAAGGCAATGAAGGAAGTTCGAAGGTGAAAGTTTCAGGATTGTAGAGGAGAGAAAGGGTTTCTGAGAAACCCTAGTTTAGTTAGACCCTTGCCCCACGAGGCCCTGCTAGTTGACTGGTCTTAGTCTCATGCGGATAATTAAAATTTGGGGAAGATGCTTGTACCAGGTTGTTGAGGCCGAGGAAGGTTTGCATGTATGTTATCTAATGCACCATGTTTGTTAGAAAATTAGAGGTATTTTTTACATGTGTTTTTGAGGCTTGCATCTTGGAAAGTTTGGCACATTCTTAAGGCATGTCTTTGTGAGTTTTGGTATATTCCTTGAGGAACATATTGGATACTTGGCATATGGTTTGTTGTATGGAATATGCTTGAGGAATATCGTGAGTAATATGGCACATATTTGAGGTACATCTCTTGGTACATGGTTTATGGATGTTGGAACATGCTTGATGCACATGGTTTGAGGTAAATATTAGCTACATGGTTGAGTGATGTTATGGTACCTTTGTATTTGGTTTTGTATATGTCATGGTTTTTATAGGAAAATATTTGTGATGTTGGTACATGGTTGAGGTATACACTTGGTATATGGTGGCATATATATGAGGCATATTCTTTAGTGCTTAGTTGAGGCACATCATTTGGTACATAGTTGATGCTTTGGTACATGGTACATGGTTTTGGTATATGATCGAGGTATATGCTTGGATCCTCATAATCAATGTTATGATAACTAAACTTGGCATATATTATGGTACATGATTGGTGATGATAGTACATATTGAGACACATCTTGGTGATGATGATATGGTACATTTCTAGAGGCACTTCTTGGTGATTTTGGTACATGGTATGGTAAAGGTAATGGTACAAGTTTTGGTACATGTTCGATGCATGATATGGTACATGTTTTTGTATCCATGTGAGTGGATATGGTTATATTTGGTTGATTATGGTATATTAGTGACATATACAATGACAAGGACAATAATAGGTTGGATGATTGGTTGATAATCAGTTACAGGTTGATGTGACAATGATAGTGATAGGTTGACAATTTGATGTATTAGTGAAAGTGGCTGTGATAATATAAGTGTTAGTGATAGTATCATTGGTAGTGACATTTTGAGCCTACATTTATATTTTAGGAAGGTAGGACGAGGCAAGGAAAAGGGGTTGTAGACTCCTTTCGGTTAGGACCGGAGAACACAGGGATTTGGAGCTTCCTTCAGGTTGGAGCATGTACACTAGAGGGTCATAGCCTCCTTCTGGTTAGAGCTAGAGAACACAGGGAGTTGGAGCTTCTTTCAGGTTGGATCCTGTAAACTAGGGGGTTGGAGCCTCCTTATAGTTGTAGCTGGAGCATTCAAGGAGTTGTATCTTACTTCAGGTTGGATCCTGTAAATAGGGGGTTGAAGTGATCCAGGTGGATATCAGTGGCCACCTAGTTATTCCACTGGATCAAAGAACAATTTTCATTTTGGCAGTTTTTTCCTAGTTTTTTTGGGTCCTAAACTTCCGGGGCCTTTTTGAGGCCCTAAACAATTTTTTTTGGGCACAAAATAGTCACAATATAGGATTTAGCCAAAGTGTGATGACAACATGTGTATTGATCAGATAGTTCTTTCTAATGAGATATCGTGCACCTAAAATGGAGATCGTATGTAAAATTTACGACCCTGGGAAGTTGATGTACCAACTTACCCCATAGGGGGCCACATGAATTTTGGTGCTTCATATCCTAGGGTTAGGTTTTTGGATGTTTATGGTTTTCTCATTTATGATTTATGTTAAAAATACCTTTGGAGCCTCATTGTAACCATCTTATTGCAAATGAGTGTATCTGTCACATCTCTTCTTAGAGATAAGTTACCACCATTCAAGCAATTTTGTTTCAATTTGCATTTTTACAGTTTCAACATATTCTCTTTATTAATAGAATTCAAGTTTTACTACATCTCTATGTATTTATTTCCTATACATATGTATTCCATTTTGTACCATTTATAAATATGGATCAGTGGTATTAGAGCAGTCTGCTCTTTATTTGTTTCTCTATGCATGTCCCCAATGAGGTTAGGGTACAAGGAGTTAGGACTTGAAGTGGTTGATCCCTTGCAAGATCACCCCTACCGATAACGATGACCTCCCATGGTGGAAGAAACGAGATGTGATGGAGTAGGAGATCCTTTTAAATTATTTCTTGAGGAAACCCTCACGTGAAAAAGGAAAAATATGATGGATAAATTTGTACGGATCCTTTGTCGACTTCCAATATGCGATGCATGTTCATCAAGATATCACATCGTCCCCTTCAAGGAAAAAATCAATTTTGATATCCCCTTATTTGAAGGTCAGATAGATGCAGATGTTGTAGATAAATGGTTGAATATTCTAGAAGGGTATTTTTTGTCCATAATTTTTCCGATAGAGAAACGATTACCTATGTGTTCCTTAAGGTGGTCCCTATTGTCAAGTATTGGTGGGAAACATACTGTGAGAGAAGGGCCATTGAGGAATTTGCAATATTTTCAATTGCCCCACTTGGGATTTTTTTAGGGATGCTATTAAGGAACAATACTACCCTGTTGGAAGCTACGATGACCAATATACAAGATGGACCACACTACAACCAGAAAGGGACCAGACAGTACCATATTTCACAAAAATATTCCATACCTTGCACACCAAGCTGGGTATCAAGGACTCTGAATGACATCTAGTGCTCAAGTACCATGAATGTTTGCATAGATACATCCAAACATAAATAGAGTTTCTGGACATCTTATCACTGTGTGTGGCATATTGATATGCTGTCAAAATCGAGCATAAATTTAAACATAAGAAGCAAGAGTTTGGATCTGCAAATTCCTCACAACAGAATCATGGGAAAGGCAACCCAACCCCACAAAACAAAGGATAGAGCAAGGATGGACCCCCTTAAGAAAATAAATCCAAGCTGAATACAAAGAAAAGTAACGAGAAGACAAAGAAAGACATTGGGAAGTGGTGTGAATTCCATAAAATCCTCTGGCATAACACTGATGAATGCCACTCGAAGTGATCATTGTTGGCCGAGATAAAATCCTCAGAGTTAGAGGCAGGTTCCGACTTTGAATCAGATCCAGACAAAGGGAAGTGGATCATCGATGCAGAAACCAAAGCCATTATCAGTACCACCAAGGTCCAACAAAGTAAACCAGAGGAACCTGAAGAAAGTGAATGCCTTTTTCACTCATAGATGTGGGTGAAAGGTGCTCCACTGCATTTCATTGTCAATAGAGAAATTCAAAAGAACTTGATCTCATAAGAGGTCTTCAAGCAGTTGAACCTATATACGACACCATGCCCGCAACCCTACACCATCGGGTGGATTTGCCAAGGAAGATACTTCTATGTCATCCAATAGTGTCATCTACCTTACGACATCAAGCCCTTCAAGAATGAGGTATTGTGTGATATTTCCCCCCTTGAAGTTTGAGATGTTATTTTAGGAAAACCATATTTGTGGAAATGAAATGTTTTATATGAGTATAGAACTCACAGTGTTATTATTACTTTGGGTAGACAATTGTACATGATACCAAAGGTAGATTTACCTACCATTATTTCTTTGATCTCTACTAAGAAATGCAAGAAGGTCATTTCCCAGACCGAGAAAATTGTCTTCTTCATGATTCTCTCTCAAGGTGGAAAGAAGGTCACAACCACATCCATGGCCTCTCCACGCAACAAAATCAAGTGAAAAATATCACGGAAGAATACAAAGACATATTCTCCTCATCCATCGGGGTGCCACAACACTATCAGGTCAAGCATTCAATCGATCTTATCATCGATGCACCTCTACCCAATGGGCCAGTCTATCGCCTCCATCTGATGGAAAATGAGGAAATTAAGTGACAAGTCCAAGATCTACTTCAAAAGGGGCACAACCGACCCAAATCCTCACTCTACGGGAGCCCAATTGTACTCATACAGAAGAAATATGGGACTTGGTGACTTTGCATTGATTATAGGGACTTAAACAAAATCACATTCAGGACCCGATACCCAATTCCATGAATTGATGACCTTCTTGACCAACTAAAGAGAGGCAAGTTTTTCAGAAAGATTGACCTTAAGTCTAACTACCACCAGGTCCTAATAGAACAAACTGATGTATGGAAGACTGCTTTCAAGTCCAAAGAAGGTCTTTCAAATGGATAGTCATGCCCTTTGGTTTGACAAATGCTCAAACAAATTTCATGAGATTGATGGATGATATATTGCGACCCTCCACCAATTATATTTTGGTGGTATATCTGGATGAAATCCTCATCTTCAACAAGAACAGGGTAGAACACTTGCAACATATTCAATAGGTCCTTCACACTCTATGACAACACAAGCTATATGCTAACTTGGAAAAATTCTCATTCGTCTTGAATAGGGTCCAATACCAAGGCTACATTGTTGATGAGCATCGTGTGCATGTGGATCCAACCAAGATCCAAGTCATTCATGATTGGCTAGCCCCAATCACACTAACTGAGCTTCAAAGTTTCTTAGGACTTTCCAAATTCTATCATAGGTTTGTGTTGGGATTCTCCCATATTGCATGGGTCCTCAACCAAGTGACCAAGGGTGGTGGCAAGTAAAAGTTCATGTGGGGGAAGTCACAACAACAATTGTTCGATGATTTGAAACATTTCTTGTGCTCAACTCTAGTACTCTCCTTACCTGATATACAACAACCTTTTGAGATTGAGACCGATGCTTCAGAATATGTCATGGGCACAGTCCTCACTCAACTACATTCTTGGGAAGGAGACAATCATCCACATTGATCATAAGATGTTTCATTTCATGCAGACACAAGGAAAATTGTAGAACGACCACCATCAAAAGTGGTCCACATACTTGCAATAGTTCCATCTCAACATCAAAGACAAGGAGCACCAAACATGCCACTGAATACCTCAGTTGATCTCCAATTGCATCCTTAACCACAGTGCTCCACTCTTATGGCCATGAGGCATCCGAGTGGCCTGAAATTGACAAGAGAGATCCTGACTTCACTACCACTTACCAGATGATAAGAACATGCATGACTATCACTGAATTTCATATTCGATATAGACTATTATGCCATCTGGGCCACCTCTTTGTTCCTTCAAGTGAGTGTGTGAAGCTGATTTGGGAAGCTCACTACAATCGGATGGAAAGAATTTTGGCATGGAAAAGACCATGGTAGTACTACAAAATCATTTCTATTGGCCAAAACTTCGACATGATGTCAACAAGTATATCAGATCCTACACTGCCTGTGCCATTGCAAACCAACCACTAAGAAGAAAGGCCTGTACACCCCTCTTACTACTCTCGACAGGCCATGTGAATCCATTTTCATGGACTACATGTTGGGCATCCCTTCAACCAAGAAGGGAAATGACTATGTTTTTGTGGTGGTTGATTGGTTTTCTAAGATGGCCATCCTCACATCCTGCAAGAAGAATATCACAACAGAGGCCACTACCAAGATCTTATTTGGATGGGTGTGGGTATGCTTCGGGATACCACACACCATCATATCATATAGGGAAATAGGTTCCTTAGCGCATTCTGGTCTAATATATGGTCATTGTTGGACACCAAGCTCACCAAATCCACCGCCTTCCACCCCCAAACCGATAGCTAGACAAAGGTCGTCAACATAATGATCGTGCATATATTTCATATGTACAAATCCAAAAATTTGCACAAATGGGATGAGAGTCTCCCCTATGTTCAACACATCTACAAAAAATCCCTTCATAGCTCTACCAAACACATTCCCTTTCAGGTGGGGTTGGAATTTCAACCATTGGGTCGCATTGATGTTGCACTACCCCTTGTATCCACACAGAAAAAATCATCCCATGCTCAATCTGAGGCCAACAAATCCACCAATTTTATTGAATGAATTTATCACATCCGACAATAGGTCCATGATTATTTACAAAAATCCAATGCTAAGTACAAACAATTTCATTATCAACACCGATTTCTTCACAAATTTCAGGTGGGAGACAAGGTCTGGTTACATTTGCAAAAAGAGCACCTTACAGGACCCCATCGAAAGATTCATCAACTTTTCTATGGAAATTACACCATCACCAAGGTTGTGGGTGACAATTATTTTGGGATAAGTATTCCCCCTTCCTTGTGCTGCACCCCATGTTCAATGTGGACCTCCTTCGACCATACTTCCCACCATTATTAGACATATCAAAGATCATAAAGGAGTTGAAACTGATAGATCTCAACCTTAACTGCATAGAACATACAACCATTGATGAGATCAAGGACACTCAGATTAAGGGTACTTGACAACAAAGGATCCAAATTTATCAGGATTTCAAGGCAGGGCATCTCCTGCACCAAGGAAAGTGGCTCACTCGAGGCCAAGTTCAACAGAAGTTTCCCCATCTGGTGGAGGAACTCAACATAATGGATACCATTGCTTTAGAATGGGGGAGTATTTATCTAGGTGGATATCAGTAGCCAATGAGGGATTATTTATCTAGGTGGATATCAGTAGCCACCCATCTATTCCATTGGCTCAAAGAACAATTTTCATTCTGGCAGTTTTTTCCTAGTTTTTTGGGTCGTAAACTTCTAGGGCCATTTTGAGGCCCTAAACAACACCTTTTTTGGGTGTGACATAGTCGCAATGTAGGATTTAGCCAAAGTGTGACAACAACATGAGTATTCCTCAAATAGTTCTTTCCAACGAGCTATCTTGTTCCTAAAATGGAGATCATATGCAAAAGTTATAACCTCAGGAAGTTAATGTACCAACTTACTCCATCGGGGCCCACATAACTTTTGGTGCTTCATCTCCTAGGGTTAGGTTTTTGGATGTTTAGGGTTTTCTAATTTATGCTTTATGTTAAAAAGGACTTTGGAGCCTCATTATAACCATCTTCTTGTGAATGAGCATAGCCATAACATCTCTTCTCAGAGATAAGCTACCACCATTCAAGCAAGTTTGTTCCAACTTGCATTTTTACAGTTTCAACATATTCTCTTTATTAATAGAATTCAAGTTTTATTTTATCTCTATGTATTTATTTGCTATACATTTGTATTCCATTTTGTTCCATTTATAAATCTAGACCATGTATTTGCCTTCTAGTTGGTGCTGGAGAATTTGGAAGTTGGTGCTTCCTATGAATGTATTCTTTATATATATATATATAAGAAATAATTTTGTGGTTTTCTCCCATTTGTGTTTATACGTAAATTTTGGTATATTGTGTATCGATGGTTGTTTATTATGCATTGATGAATGATACCATTTATGATGCAATAATATACGGAATTCATAAGTGATAAACTATTTAATATTGTTGATTAAGTTGAAGTTTATATATTATTGTGATTGAAAGTGGTAAAAAGTGCTCATATTGATTCACGCCCCCCTCCTAGTATTCCAACAAACTCAATGTTTCTTTTCACAATTATGAATTTGTTCTGAGCTTGTTGAAGTAAATTTCTTTTGGTGAATATCTTTTCAGCCTCCTTTACCATTATAGTTATGTCCTTGACGCCTTTGGTGTTGAATTCTTCACTGGTATTGGAATTTAGGAACTTAATAACTCTGGTAGCAACCTGGGGTCTAGTTCACAATTCTTGAAATTCTTTATTGATAGTATATTTTGATTCATCTGTCAATTGGATATCCTCATCAATTATTTTGAAGTAATTCCAAATCTTTCCAACTTGATCTATGATTTCATCCCAAATAATGTGTCTAGATCCTATCAAATAAAGTTTTCTAGTCAACTTGTTTTTCATTTTCTCCATGTCAGTTAGCATTTTGGATTTTCGTTTTTGGTATTATTCGACAAATTTATCCTTATCCTTGATCTCTTCATTTTTTGTTACAATTGTCTTCTTCAACTTTTCAATATCAACTCCATTCAGATTCAAATATGCTAATGCTTTAGATAACCCTTATGTTGGGTCCACTGATTTTTAACTTGTGATGAAGAAGATTCCCCTTTCAAAATTTGAATTTGTTTTTGATACAAATCAACATGTTCTTCCATCTACACCATTTTATTTAAGAGATGATGATGAATTTGGTCAGCTAAAAATTGGGCATAATTGAATTTGKTCAAGGCTTTGACAGTGAATGGAAAGATGGACARCATATTCCCTAACACAAATTCATCCACCAAAAGGTCATTATATTTTCCTAAAATGACGAAAATCATAGAGATAACTTGTCTTGGAATTTCAAGAAACAGACTAGATTCAAGAGAAATATTATTGACAGGAACATCAATATTCTTGCATAAATATGATTGTAATAGGGAAATTACATCCTCGGGTTTTAATTCTCTAAAACATTTGGCCAACACAATGTCATTTAACATTTCAATGTCTGGGTTTAGTGGCCATGTTAGCATTTTAGAGATAGATCAAGGGGTTATTTCAATGAGTATAGGCCCAATCTTGGAAATTATAGTTCTCTTGAAGGAAATGTAATTTGAGGCACACCAGACCATGAATTCAAGGAATTCATGTACTTGTGGCACCATAAATTTTGCTAAGTTAGATTCCCAAGCATGGAAATGGTCAACCAAATTTTTCTGGTGTAATTCAAAAGAGTCGAATGACAGAACTGGGTCAAATGTCTCTATCTTTGTCAACCAAATTTTTTTCTTCTACGAATAGTGATTTTTTGGCTTTATCAATCTTATACGATTCCATTTAATAGATGACAAAGATAAGAAAAATGAGAGGTTTTGAATTACCTGGGAAAGTGTGCTCGAGAAAGTATGCTCAGGCCAGAAAAATGTACTGGTAAACTGAACTATGTTATCATTGTTAAAATTATTTCATAATTTTGACAATAACCAACAAATTAACCTTTTCCCCTTTTAAATAAGGTTGAAAATGTGGTGGTTTAATATTGGCAAAAAGATAATTAAATTTGAATAAAAATTAATCTTTTTTCCTTTACCGTCTGCTATCGTCACTTGGACACATGTAGACACTTCATTGATTGTGACGAGAGATTTGCGTGGTTATAGTAACCATAGACCGAGGGACGCAATTGACGATCACATAACATGTCAAAACTTCTTTAACCTTGGTTGAGTTTCACGCCCCC
>JASDQU011029053.1:23112-35637 GCA_032191745.1 Picea mariana | reverse complement strand
CGCTAGGAAATAGGGAAATTAAAAGGAGACACATTAATTATTAATTAATGAATGCGTTAGATAATAGAAAATAAGGAGGAGAATAGGAATAAATGATATTGGAAAGTGAATAAATGGAAAAAAGGAGAGATAATTAAATAAATGGTGCGCATGAGTAAAGGAAAACACATGCACACGTGGGAAATAGAGAAATAGGGATAATGCGCATTAATTAGGGAGAAGTGAGGAAAAAATAGGGAATTAATATAAGTAAATGGGAGTAGTGCACTAGGAATTAGGAAAAAGAATTAATGCCGTAGAAAAAAGGGAAAAAGGGCGGCACATTAATGCTAAAAAATAGGGAAAAGGGAGGCTCATTAAGACCATGAGCTAGAAAATAGGGAAAGAGAGGAGGTAGGCTAAAAATTAAGGAAAATGGAGGCTCATTTAGGACAATGATCTAGAAAATAAGGAGAGAGAGGAGTTAGGCTAAAAATTAGGGAAAAATGGAGGCTCATTTAGGACAATGATCTAGAAAATAGGGAGAGAGAGGAGTTAGGATAAAAGTTAGGAAAAATGGAGGTGCATTAATGCTAGAAAATAGAGAAAAGGGAATTGAGGGAATAATAAAAGAATTTAATGAATGGAAAGTGGTATATATGGTGAGTGAAGGAAAATAAAGTAAGTTAGGCTTTAATCAGCCAAAACATGCCCAAAGGTTTGCCACCTCATCCACAAGTCCCCTTTTATTAATTAATTCCATTTATTTGCTTTTAACCTTGAAAAGTGTGCCCCATCATTAAACGATGCCAAGTAGATGCCACATGTCACACTGTACCATCGCCACTTGTCACCTTAGGAGCCAACCACCCCTGCTATAAATAGAAACTGCTAAAAATAGGGTCCAGCTCCGAAAAGATATGAAACTGTAAAAAACGACTAGGAGAACACCGCCATGTGTCAGTTGTCTAAAAATAAACACTGCAAAAAATAGAATGTTTTCGCATATCAATGATATTATACTCATCGGATAAGATTTTCTGTGAGGATTCCAAATATGCAATCAGATTTGACATGCGAGCCCCGATGCTGCACTTGTTAAAAATGGTAAGTCCTTGCATGTTGCCCGAAATAGGCTCATCGGATTCAATTTTCTGTAAGGAACACGGAGATATGTTCGGAATCAACATTTGACCCCCTGATCTCCACCTGCTAAAAATAGAAAGTACTTGCAAGTCATCCCTGTTATCGCGCAATTTGTACTTGCCCAAAAGCCAAAGGCAAGTGAACAATAAATTGGCGTAACAGGAGGTTGTCCTATCACTGTCACCTAAATAAGACACCTCTTTCTCGTTAGGGGTGAAAGCCCAGGGGAGATGTCCTCGGTGACTTGGGGGTTTGAGAAGGCAAAGGTAATAGTGTTTAGGAAAGTTCTTCCCCTCTCCCAAGTCACACTGATCAGAAAGTCCCACAGGTTTAATAAGATGAAGCAAAGATTTGCTTAATTGTACCTGCCCAAAACAAGACAATAAGAGAACACTATTTGCAAGTAACAATTGATATTAGTGCTTTGTAAAACCTTGGACTTTCAACAAAAGTAATAAGCTGATAATACAAGATGAAGCAAACAGAAATTTATAACAACAATGTATATATAATGATAGCTTCACAATTATGCCTTAAACAAGCTTCAATAATGACCCAAAATGATGACCTAAAATTGGCAATATGCTAGCATTTGTCAGAAGCAAAGAAGGCTATGTAAAATCAACTTTAACACTTGCTTTTAGGAGCTTTTATTGTTGTAATATATGGCTGTAGCTTACTTTTGTAACAACAACAAGAATGTTAGTAAGTTAGTCTAATCTAGGGTTAGGAATAGTTAGCAAAGAGCTCGAGGTAGATGGTTTGAGGGTTGTTTTCATCAATCAATCAAATGTAAGGTATAAACCAATGTCTTTAGGGTTAATGGAGTCACTTTTGCAGCAACAATTTTGAAGGGAACAAATGATAATATGTGAACTAAAGACAAGAGGGAGGATGGTTGAGGTGTTGGTAACCCAAGTCCTCAATCACCAAACCCTAGAAGGAAAACAACTACTAGGAAGTAGGTAACCCTAGGCCCTAGCGGTTTTTCTTCTTCTTTAGCTCAAGCTTGAGATAAATAAAAGCTTAATGAAGCAATGGTGTTAGAGTGCTACAAAGGTAGGGCTCTAACACATGCTTCAATGGAGATGTCTTCTAGCAAAATCAAGTAGGTGGATAACTATTGAGATAAGGATAATAACATGTGCTTATTCTCCTAGGGTTTTACTCTAGCAATTTCATAATCTTAGTAAAATGCAAAGTAAAAGATACCATAACCATTCAAAGAAAGAAGAATTGCAGATTTTCACTTACATTCACCAAGAATAATCTATTAACATGCCCTAGTTGAAGACTTTCCACCATGAAAATGCAAAAAATCACCAAAAGAAGCCTTCTCCAAGAGTTGCACACCACTTAATTTCAGCCAATGAGCCTTAAAGAGGCCGAATTTCAAACCTCACACTTGTGAGAGTGAAAGATGATGAAAAATACAAGGGATTTTCCCCTTATTTATACAATTCAAATGACCTTTAATTGCAAATTAGGTCAAAAAAGGTCGACATGGCCAATTACATCAAATATCCATTTTTTTACATAAAATTGACAAATTAAACCCTAAAATGTGCACAAGAGGTGACATCATGCCCTTCTAGGGTGACGTTGGGCCTCATAAGTGAGACGTTGGCCTTTAGGAGCAAAACATTAGGCCTCCGGATCATGCCACACATGCCACTTGGCACACAACTGCCTCCATCATGTCCATCTGACGTTGGGTGATGTCAAGGGTCACAAGGGTGACGTCAAGGGCATTCCAAGGCCAACGTTCACGGGGAAAGGCAAGATCCCCCTGGGTCCAGGCCTGCCAAGGTGTCTCTGGTGGAACGTCCTCCTCTCTCTCCAGTGCAAGCCTTTGGTATATGTCTGCCCCTAGCTGGGGTCTCAACATCCATCTGGTGGGCTTTTAGCTCTATGGAGGTCCGAGCTAATCATCTCCCCATATGTACCTGTCCGTCGGGCGTGGTCTTGCAGCAACAACAAGTACACCCTCCATGGGCTCATAAGTCACAGGGATCATAGCAATGTCAATCACATCTAATAATCAAGTTACCCAAACATGTGCATAAAACCCCCCTTTTCCTAGACAATTTCTCAAAGATGTTATGCTACTCTACAAGCCAGATTTGGAGAGGGTTTCAGGACGTCCTATTGGGCTAATTCTCCTTAGGTGTGGGGTGTTTCCAGGTGAAGACCAATCTAGGTCATGTAAGTGCATGATATGTTATGGGGATGTTTGGGCAATGGGTGCAGTGATGACAGTGAAATGTATGGCTTACCTGTGGGTGCCTTTGAAGAAAAAACGGCTAGCTTGAATAATGATTGACAAGGTCTAAGACAAGAGAGTTTGTAAGTGATATGTTGCTAAAGCAAGGCTTCACTAGACAAACCCTAGGGAAAAACGGTTCACCAAGGTGTAGAAACCCTAAGCCTTGGTGCGTTTTTCTCCTTCTTAGCTCAACAACAAGGATAAAAACGATTCACCAAGGTGTAGAAACCCTGAGCCTTGGTGCGTTTTTCTCCTTCTTAGCTCAACAACAAGGATAAAAATGGCTAGGTTTAGAAGAATAGAAGTAGAGTGTTGCTAAGGCAAGGCTCTATCTAACTTCAGCAAAATCAAATAGCTCTTAACTTGGTAGGGACATGAGACAAGGACCTTAGCATGTGCTTGTCACCTAGGGTTTAATTCAATAAATTATAATAACAAAATGCAAGTAAATAATACTATAACCATTCAATCAAGAAGTGTTGCAGAAATTCACTTACATAAACCAAGAAATCATGTAGCAAACCCTAGTTGTAAACCTTCCACCAAGAAGAAATGCCAAAAATGCCAAGAAAATGTCTCCTTCAACAAGTGTGCCTCAAAATTTCAGCCAAAACCCTAGAAGAGGGCACAAATTTCAGACCTCACTAATGTGTGAGTGAAAGATGATGAAAATAAGAGAGTTTAGATCTCTTATTTATACTAGCAATGACCTTTATTTAATTTTTAGGTCACAAAAGGCCGACAAGGCCAAAAATACATAATAATACTGTTTTTACATTTAATGTCATAAAATAAACCCTAATCAAGCAAAAGTGAGATGCCATCCCCTTTCTAGGGTGACGTTAGCCCTTTCTAGGGCAAGTGCAGCCTCTTGGAGCAAAACGTTAGCCCTCCTTGGGCTTCTTTAACCTGCCACACGTGCCAAACTGCCATGACTGTCTCCCAAAACGTCCATAAAGTTGGATGACGTCATGAGCCTCCTGGGTGACGTCCTGGGCCTTCCAAGGCCAACGTTCCAATGAAAAGGGTTCAACCCCCCTAGGTAAGGCTCTGCCAAGGTGCCTCTGTGGAACGTCCTCCTCTTCTCTGGTGCAAACCTCTATGTCCTGTCTCTGCCCCCTGTTGGGGTCTCAACATCCATCTGGTGGGCTCTTCAGCCCCATGGAGGTCCGAACTGATCATCTCTCCATGTGTACCCGTCCAATATGGTACCTGTCCATCGGGCATGATCCTGCACATTAACAGCTACGCCCTCCATGGGATCATAAGTCACAGGGATCATAGCAATGTCAATCACATCTCATCATCAATATTTATTAAACATGTGCATAAAACCCCTTTTACCTCAGTCAAGTGCTCAAAGACATTATACAAATCTGCAATACAAGTTTGGAGGAGGTGACAAGGCGTCCGATTGGGCTAGTATCCATTGGAAAAGGGATGTTTCCGGAAGAGATTAAATCCAAGTCATGTAAATGGGTGAGGTGGATAAGGGACATCCTGACAAGGGGTGTAGTGAAAACAGGGAAATGCAGGGCTTACCTGTGGGTGTCTTTGTAAAAGGCGAGCTGCACTAGTCCTGGATGCAAATGTTTCCAAGCCCATTCATGCCTTTTATTCTTTATTCTTTATTGCTTTTTGTTCAAGAAGCTAATTAGGGGACACTGCCCTGGCGTGGTGACCAGTGGTGGCAATGTTACCCACAAGCACTTTCATGGAAATGAGAAGGCTGGCTCATGATAAGACCCCCTTTCTCTTGGCCATGCAACCAAGAGCTACTACCCTGGCGTGGTAACCAGATGCTAGTAGTGTCATACCGCTAGGTGCCCATAAAACTAATAGGCTGGCTCGTGATGAGACCCCCTATCCTCTGACTAGGTCTTGTTTTATTATTTTTATGGGCCCCTCTTGTTTCTTGCTGAGAAGCCTTTTACTGCTTTCTCGGGGATCCTTGGGCGAAGCATCTCGAGGTTTTATTCTAGGCTTTTATCTTTTGCCAGCTGGCTTTTACCTTTTGGGCCTTTAGCTCCTTCTTCCCACAAGGCAAGGTGCAACCCTTAAATGATTGGCCAACCCAATGCCCGAACCAATGTAATGGGATGGATGAGCAGGAAGCAAGATGGAATCTGGTAAGTATGACGGGAGAAGACGATGACTTTGTTGAGCACTCAACACACCCTAAAAAGTTTATGTCAATTTTTCACTTTTTGGGTACCACTTAATCTTTGCACTGTCTGAATTCATATTTTGCCTTTGAGGAATGCCTTGCTTATTCTTTTCAATTTTTACTAACTCATGAAAACCCCCAGAATTGAAGAAGCTTAACACTTAAATAAGAAATCAAATAGCTAAAACCTTTCACCCGATGCGCCCAAATTCGACATCGAAAGGAATTGAGATGTGTAAAAAAATCACTCAGAAAACCGAAGTTGCCGAGCACTGATCTTCATCGACATCGACAAAACGAAGTGTTCTGTCGCGACAAACGCCACACAAGGATATCGTCGATAGCCGATCTTGTTCGGCGTCAGTAAGAGGCGAAGGGAGTAAACAAGAAACGAAGAAAGAAAAGAATCGTCGATAGCCAATCCCCGAAGCATTTCGGCATCGACCAGTTTTGGGAAAGTTAAGTTCGTAGGAAATGTGATAAGTTTATCCACGATCGCCAACCCCCGATACCTTTCGACATCGACGATCCCAAGCTTATTTTAAAACACATCTTATGGAAAAACCCGACTCTGATTTATACACACGATCAGACCCCTTGTCCTCATCTGCCACGTATTTTTGCCAGGTTGGATAACCTTATGATCTAGTTTTACCCCAAGTCTTTCTTTTTGTTTCCCAAGGTCCATGTCACACCCAGGGTCAGTTTTGTCACGTCGACATCAGACAAGAAAAGATATGAACAAAGAATACAAAAAATACATACACAAAGAAAGAAGATAATTCATCCAATTGTTACGAATCCGTTCATCAAAAGTTTCAGGACTTTGCATTAAATTGAGCTTAAATTACATATAATAGACACTGTCTACACTTTTGGGCTAGGCGAGGTTTCTTAAAAAATGTCAAGGTCTACGCCAAGTCTAAAGATACAAAATAAGGTTAGTCAGTCATCTATCTTTTTGTGAGCTGGCAAGGCTCGCGTGGACTTCCTCCCCGTTTGCTTCACGCTCTCGGAGCTGTTTCGCGTTGTATTCTTCCAATGTCCTGTGTGCTTCACGCAGCTACACGATGGTATCTTGCGCTTCCCGAAGCTGTCTCTTAAGCCACGTAACGTTCCCTTCGCGGCCTTGGGATGCCGACACCTCAAGGGTCTTTGCCGCCAACCACCGTCTTAATTCTCTGTTTTCTTGGTAGAGTTCGACAATGGAAAGTTGTGCTTGTTCCAACTGGTGAGTTGGCTCTCAACCGTTAGCACCCACGACTTTTGTCCTCCTCGTCTTGCTCTCGCTTTCCCAATTGGTGCCTTCAACGGGCTCTAACCGAATAGCGCACATAAGTAAGGCCTCAACGACCGATCTCGCACGGCTCGCTCGGGACTTGGGTTTCCCCAACCTCCTTACCCCAACCTCCTTATTCTTCCTTGGCCTGCCTCTTTTTCGGGGTATCTGTTGTTGGGGTAGCGTGCCTTCCAACGTCCTTCGTTTCAACGCAACTTCTTCCACTGCGGCCTCCGCGCAAGATAGTATCATCATTTCCGCGCGCAGATGGGAATCTCTCTTTGAAACCTCGGGGATGCCCGCTGCAAGTGAAAACGAATCCCAGTTACTTTGGGGCTCAGGTCGGGCACTCCCACTGCTTCATGAGCCCCTTCTTACGTTGTGAGGAGTTCCCATGGTGCAACACGCATCTGTCTTAGGTGAGGGCCCGAGGCAGAAAAACTTGATCAAACTGGGCTCGCGAGACGAACTATCGATAGGGCATAAACTTGGCTGGTGGAATAAAATGCATGCAGGGAACCTAGATTTTATAACAGAACAGGCAAGAGGTTGAAACGTGCCAAGGAATACTGAATTCATGGCGATTGAATGTTTGGAAGCTAACTGAAGATTTTCTGTGGCACACTCGCACGACGAGTACGTCCGGGGGCATGTGAGGTGCAACCGATAGGAGTTGCAGGGCGTGCATGATACGAGTGCCGTAATTTTTCGTTCTTCCAGTGTTCATGATGAGCTAATGATGCTTGCTGTGCTTGCCGACGCGACTTTTGGTTAAACAACTTGCCTCGACCTGAGGCATTTAACGATTTCCCTTATGACATGACTTGACTATTGTGGAACATACCCATACTCTCAACGCATGTTTGACTCTGAAAACCTTTCCCGACTCCAAGGGCCAATCGACCACTGGTTTGACGTTGACTCTCATGATATTCCATACCTGATCTTTCATACTATGGCACACAGACGTAACCCAACTAAGACCCTCCCTAACTGGAGAAAACGACGGCGTTGACAGAAGCAAAGCAAGCAAATTTGAAAGCTGCAGAGATCCCGTAAGTATCAAATAATCAGGTTTAGCAAGCTTCATAGGTATGTACCAGTCTGGATTTTTCATGCTTATGCTTCAAACATGTATTTTACCCAGTGTTGTTCTATACACAGTCTCTAAAGGATTTTATGTTTATTGTAGGAAAGAAATCGGCCGAGTATTAGGCGAAAATGTCTCGGGAAACACATCGGGAAATTGAAGAAAGATGGGCCTAGTGCAAGAAGAACTGGGTCAAAATCAACAAGGCAATGAAGGATATCAAACTCTTCGAGTTCGACACACTTGATGACTTTGTCGACTTGCGCGACATAGCTGAATCGCACACCAAGCAAGACTCAAAATGGGCCGAAGAACTAGCAAAGGTGATAGACACAACGCCAGGTCAGGTGCGACGGTTTATGGAACACCCGATCAAAGCTCGGGCCACACTGCAACAGTTGAGTGCCAGTCTAGTTAAGTATCGGGCGCATGCGATCGAGATAAGAGAGATTTATGTAGCCTCGATGGAACAACATAGGTTCCCATAAGCCAACACCTGTGAGGAGCTGTTCATCAACTGGTTGGAGTACGAGAAGAGTCATCCTTTTAAAGTGATATCTTGAGATGACTCTTGGGCACACTGTTAGGAGAGAACACCACGTGGTGAATTTTGTTTTGCTTAACTACACTTTAGCCGTTATTTTTAGTTAATTTTATGTTATAAATAAGAGTATCGACCGATTAGTTAAAGGTCGATGGTTGTTGCAAGAAACTCTCATTTTTGGTTTTGTTAAGAATTATTTTGGAGCTACCTTGAATTGAGAGGTCCTTCTGGACCAGAGACAAAGTTGTGTTTTCATCAAATGCGTGTATGATTGGGATGTGGAGAAGAACTATTTCCTATCTCGTCTCATGAATGTATGCTGTAACAAGTAAGAGCTATTAAATCCATTGATAAGTTATCTGATGCATTGTTTTTACAGTTCTTTTCTTTAACGATGAAGATGAATTGTTGTGTTATTATGTGATGGATGATTAGAGTAGGAGAATTATTTTACTTGCCATTATCTTATCGCATGCATGTTTTCTTTTGTCGATTAGTATCTCACCCAGAAATCGGATTACTCACACAGTTAACGTATTAGTACTAGGCCTGTGGTAGACGATCGCTGTCTGCATGCTTGAGTAATGGGTTATCCCAAGCTCAGCCTCTTCTCTAGTTTTTAGAACCTTTATCTCGTTTTGTTGCCAAGTTGGTTTATACCGGCTTCCATCTTATATCGGTCCCACCTAAGAGAAAAATACAAAAAGAGAAAGTCCAAACTGAAGGAGACGCCTTTGCAAGAAAACCTAAAGCCCATCAATTAATTGGCCGGATCACAAGATTTGGAGAACCATTCCACTATTAAACACTGTAGAATCTAATTGGGCCTCGGTGACGGGTTTGGTTCCTACTATTGATGGGTCCTAGATCCCTTTACTCAACAATAGGAACCAAACCCGCCACTAAGGCCCAATTAGACTCTGCAGCGTTTAATAGTGGAATGGTTCTCCAGATCTTGCGATCCGACCAATTAATCTATGGGCTTTACGTTTTCTTGCGAAGGCGTCTCCTTTAGTTTGGACTTTCTCTTTTTGTATTTTTCTTTTAGGTGGGACCGATATAAGATGGAAGCCGGTATAAACCAACTTGGCAACAAAACGGGAAAAAGGTTCTAAAAACTGGAGAAGAGGTTGAGCTTGGGATAACCCGTTGTTCAAGCATGCAGACATCAATTGTTTACCACAGGCCTAGTACTAATACGTTAACCGTGTGAGTAATCTGATTTCTGGCTAAGATACTAATTGGTAGAAGAAAACACGCATGCGATAAGATAATGGCAAGTAAAATAATTCACCTACTCTAATCATCCATCACATAATAACACAACGATTCATCTTCATCATTAAAGAAAAGAACTGTAAAAACATTGCATTAGATAACTTATCAATGGATTTAATAGCTCTTACTTGTTACAACATACATTCATGAGACGAGATAGGAAATAGTTCTTCTCCACATCCAATCATACACGCATTTGAGGAAAACACAACTTTGTCTCTGGTCCAAAAGGACTTCTCAATTCAAGGTAGCTCCAAAATAATTCTTAACAAAACAAAAAATGAGAGTTTCTTGCAACAACCATCAAGCGGACCAATGTAATGGGATGGATGCGTGGGAAGCAAGATGGAAAGTGGTAAGTATGATGGGAGCGGATGATGACTTTTCAGAAATCCCCCCAGTGGCAACTCAAAACCTATGGGCACAGGCTTACNCCTGTCATTCCCCTAGACATGGTCAAGTGGATAAGTATAAGATCCAAGCATTCGTTAGAAACAAAAGGAATTAAATGCACATATTCAAAGGTTTTCAGGATCAGAGTGACACATACCATGATACCCAGACTCATTACCTCATGGAGCAAGAACCATCTCTGCCACAGGATCAAACTGAAAGTGATGGATGCTGCTGCTGCTGACAATGTGGAGGTGCTGAAAGGAAGAAAAGATGGGCCCTCCAAGGCCATGCTCAAGTCAATCTGGCTCTTGGTACTCCATGTTTAGGACCCATGGGCCTCGAGACATAATCTCTTTAGTTATCCCTAGGATAGGGGATAACAATCCCGAAAAAGGTCGAATAGACTCATAATGTCTCAAGGATCAATACTGTATGCTCATAATCTTGATCTGAGGCTTGGAGTTCAACCTGCTAAAAATAGAAAGTATATGCATGATCCCCGGAAAAATGCCATCGGGCTCAATGCCATGCAAGGACCAACATTGTATGCTCAAAATTGTCAAATGAGTCTTCGGCCAATGTCTCCTAAAAAGTAGGGTCACCTGCTATATATAGACATTGTTATGAACATAAATATATATATATATATATATATATATATATATATAAATAGATATTCATAACATAATAATTAATTAATAAATAATAACTATTAATAATGAAAGGACATGTCTCAAATGACATGACTATTGGTTAAAGGCACCCCTGCGTGGGTATATAAACGAGCCCTCATTCTCAATTGTATATCATCTTATATCTTATTCATTCTTATACATTTATTATTAAATATATTTACTATCCTTAAATGGATTATTGCGTACTGTCCTATTTATATTAGATGTTTACATAGTGAATCAGGTTGGTTCACCACAGTGGTATCAGAGGTTCGTTTTCTGATCCCGGCCTTTGGCCAGCCAGTCTCTTTATCAGACCTTGTCTGAACCGGTCTTTGGCAAACCATACTTCATTCAGAGTTTCTCTGATTGTTCTTGATCTTTGATCAAATCAGGCTTTTAGCCACATATCTGGTCTTTAACCACAAATTGGCTTTTGGCCATTTAAATATAAAATTTCTGTTGCTGAATAAAATATTGAAGAAAAATAAACTATTACTGAAGGAAAAAAAAATAAAGGGAAAACTAGATAAAAAAAAAGTTCATTCTGGCCAAGTTTAAAAAACCGGCTTCCAGCCACACACAAAAAAAAAATTCAGAGTTTCTCTAATCTGGTTATTGACCGCAATCAAGCCCTTGGCCATTTAAAGTTTAGAATTATCTGGTCAATATCATAATTCAGAAGGACCGTGAAAAATCAGCATATTGCAAATAAGATATTAAAAATAAAAATAAATAAAAGAGTTTACGCTTAAAAAAAAAGTATCAAGTTGCTTAATTAATTTATCAAAAAGATATTAGTTATCATAAAATATCGACAAAAAACCAAATGGACAATTCTAAAATGATGAAAGGAAGATTTTCTTATGAAGGATGTTGCATTTCAACTTACGGGTTATTTACATTAAAGGGGATTATTCGATGAAGAGAGGTTAACATCGTTATCAGCATGACCCAAGATGAGAATTCTATTAATATTAATTTGGCGAATCAATTATTTATTTTGGAGCATAACATAAGTGAAAAGACAAATATTTTTTGCAAGAGACAATATGAAATTAAAGACTTGTAAGTAACAATTGATGATTATGAATATATATCTCAATTCAATGTTACAACTATGTTTCGAGAAGCGATTGACATCATTCTCGGGTTACACTGGTTAACAAAACTAGGTACCTTCATTTTAAACATGGAAAAAAAGTTTGTGACTTTTCCCTATAAAAAGAAGATGATGACTCTTCAAGACATTACTATGAGGTCAAAATCAATAACACCTTCATCAAAAGACTTTAAAGATATCTCGAAGGTGATCCTTCCATATAATCAGAACTCAATATCAAAGATGCAAGAAGAATATGATGAAGTTATTGTTGATAAAAACCAAGAAATATCTCGCCTAAAAAATCATAGTGAAAAACTACTTACTCAGATTAAGAAGTCAAGGGATACAAAACAATGTGTCCAGGAGTTGGAGCAAGAGAATCAAGATCTCGGGAAGGAATTATCAGAAGGATGAAGAAGCTTCTCATTTGGAAAACCTTAATAAAAAATTGCTTGAACAAATTAAGAAGATGAAAGATGAAAATCGAGAGAATCGAAATATAATCAATAAAGTCAGTAAATCAGGAGATGAAGAAGAAAATTCACGCCTAAGGGTTCATAATCAAAATTTACTAACACAAATTAAAAAGTTGAAGTATGAT
>JASDQU011029053.1:11016-22121 GCA_032191745.1 Picea mariana | reverse complement strand
TGGGAAAATCTCTGAATGCCAGCCAAAATAGTGCATGTTGGCGCTTAACCCTCAAGATTTTCAAGGGTGAGAATCTAGGGGTTAACAACTACCAAGATGGTGGATTGTTCCATATTCTTGCTTTAGCATTTTGTGTAATTGCCCATCTTCTTTGTTTTCTGGCTTCCACTATTTTAGTCATAAATAAACTTGATTTGTTATATGGGAGAGATAAGGCTAAGGATAACATAACAGGGTGTCAAAATCTACATAGATTTTTAGAGCCTAATTCAGCAGAAAATTTCCTGTAAACTAAAATTAAATATATATGTAAATTCCACTTCCATATATCATGCATGCCAATATAATAATGTTAGTCCAAAGTAAATGCCTATGGGTGAATACATTGGTGTAATATTCATAATGCCTTTGGGAAAATTAATCGTCAGTGCCAAAGCAAAGCAACAGTTGCTGCATCATTATTGCTAATGACTGGAATATATTTGGAGGAAACAAAATCATGGTAGCGACGACTATCAATCTTGATCGAGTTATATGAAACAGTTTTGAAACTGAATCATACATAACTGATAATATCATGTATGTATGTATCCCAGGCGCATTTTGTTCAAAGATTTTAAATTTTTGCCTGTGCATATTGTATACTGTGTCCATATTCCCTGCCCCATTTATTCTACTTTACTCCATGCTGAAATTGACAAATTAATCTTCGCAATTCTTTCCCCTCAAATTTTCCTCACTTTTAATGACGTTCAGTGCTTAGAAATGAACTTCAATCTCCTGAAGATGGTCATAACCAATTCAACAAAATGTAAAATTATTGTATTAAAATATAACAACAAAAACAACTTGAATAAAACACATTGTTGTTGCATATGAATCTCTAACCAGGATATTATCTATCCAATGGAATTACTCATATAACTGGATTCATGTCCAAGTAATCTCTATTGTTTACTAATTACTGTGCAATACTGAACACTATATCGATAGTTTGTTGATACTTGAAGTCTATCTAGTCCTTGGCTGTAACGTTTTGCCTTTTTAATAGGGAAAACATAGGAAAGGGTCTTCTATGTTTACAGGGCTCGTAGTTTACTTAGAAAACTATGATATTTGTCTCCGTTGATCCCCAGAGATCATTTTTTCTGAAAATCTTGCCACCTTATGAGACACTTACAACAAATGATTTAGCAAGTGGAAACATGGAAGTGGGCACTAATTACAAGGTAGTCTTGAAAGTTGGACCCTAACATCTCTCTAAGTTGCAGACAATTTTTTTCCTATGTCTTTATGTTACTTGCACATTGTTTTCCCCATTCCTAAAGGGTACCAATTTACCTTGCAGGCTTGATGAGCACAACATGACAGCATATGATGGATATGAATATTTTGTTTTGCGTGCACAGGAACTGGCAATTACTCAAGGATGGACTCCTGTCAACTGGTATCCTTCTGCTGGATTATCATTTTGGGCATATTTGTATTTTATGCTTATATATTTTGGAAAAAACAGCATGTATTTCCTCCAGCAAGTTTTCATTAAAGACGTGTATTATTTTTCTACTTTTCTGAACTGTTACAGGGAGGAGACCTTTAATGCATTTAGTGAAAGGCTCAATCCAAACACTGTTGTTCATAACTGGTAAATAATGAGTTACTTTTAGCTGAAAAAATTGTAAATCCTATTTTTCAATGATGAGGCAGTTTACTGAAGTAAATGCAGATTGTCAAACCAAAATATATTTTATTTCAGCTTCTATAAGATTTAGTGTTTATACTGTACAATCAGAAGGGAGCGCTATCTTCCAATCAAGTTCAAAATACCTAATCTTCTTTTTTCAGGTTGGGTTCAGGGGTTTGTCCACGTGCAGTTGCTAAAGGCTTCAAGTGTATTTTTAGCAATCAAGGTGTATGGTATCTTGACCATCTTGATGTACCTTGGGAAAAGGTCTATTCAAGTGATCCCCTTGAAGGCATTGCTGATGCCTCCCAGCAACAACTTGTAATTGGTGGTGAAGTTTGCATGTGGGGTGAAACTGCTGATGCCTCTGATATTCAACAAACAATCTGGCCTCGTGCTGCAGCAGCTGCAGGTATGGACAGTCAATGTGRAAGACACATAAGTGTTGCGTTTAAAGTTTTTAATTGGTATCCCTCCGGTATTGGTAATGAAATATGTGTGAMGTTTGAACAGTTTGAACGTATTTTCTAAGGATTTAAACTGTCTTAAGTGGAAAATCAAGTTTTTATTTTGTATGAATGTAAACAYATTTTGAATGTAATACAGTTCAATTCCTGTAGACGTGAAGCTTTTAATGTTTGTTATTTGCTTGTTTGTCAAGTGATGATTGCCTCAATACTTAMATATGGACAAAATATCGAGTTGTTTTGATGGCCTTGCAAAGGCTTTAAATGGCTTCAAGTGTCTTGTATCTTTATTAGATGGAGATTAAATGCAGTCTATCTTCCTCTGCATTATTGACAGATGCTCGTTATCTGGGATGTCTTTCCATAGTTGCTAGTCTGTTAGGATAATTTTAATGCAATAAGCTTAGTGTTCAACTGTTAAAAGAATAATCCACAATATACATGAGAGACGTGCAATATGATTTTATTATAATTGTAATTGTTTGATACAATGAGGGGGATCCCCTTCTATTAACTAATGGCAACTTATAACTCATTACTCTTTTCTTTTGAAACACTGCCTTACAATAACTTATAGTGGTTCTTTGGCTAAGCTTTGGTGCAATGAGGGGCATTTCTATGCTGTCAAAATCAATGTTTAAAAAGTTGGCGAGGGTCCGGAAAACATCGTTTCAGAAAAAATCGAAAAACCACGACAAACATTAAAAAATACAAAATATCTTCATTTTTCTCAAAATTTTAAACACATAAATTAACAACAACATCAAATAAACGTTGGCACATAAATATGGAGAAATCACTGATATATATGATGTAGTGGATGCCAAATAAAAAATTATACATCAAAGTTGATACTGAATCTTGAAGGGCCAGAAGTTAGAACCAATACAAAATGATATCACATATATAATTATAAATGTATCTCATCATCATGAGGTAGATGTACAATGACAAATGAAACAAAACTAGCAGCTAGCTAGCTAATGTCAATGTCCCCTCCCCCTTTTACAGAAAAAGATAATGGGCTGTTTGTCAGACCTGCCCCTGACAGTAGAAGTCCTCGAGTTTGACAGTGGACGACGACTGGTGTGTGTAGAAGTAGGTGGTGTTGATGTTAGCACATCACCCTCCATGATGTCTTCAAGCTGCTCCTCCTCCTCCTCTTCCTCCCTATGTTGCTCCTCCAGGTCCTGCTGTTGTTCGGGTTCCTCCTTTGACCATCCAGGTGCTTCCTCCATGATAGGCATCTTAGCCTCCACCCTCCACTTAGACAATACATCAATATTGTCCAAGGAAATGGCATCCATATCCGATGTTCTATCCATTTGCTTCAACCATAGTTGGAGATTGTAATGGACATACACAGTCAGTGGAGTTCAACAATTAATACCATTAACATTGAGATACATAAAGGGCTTGGTGCTCTTGATTAAATGTCAATCCCATACCCTCATACGTGATAGAATCCAATGAAAATGTAGCAATCCTACCAATCCTGAAATCTTGAAAATTGTTAAGTCTGCTGGATTTTGAACGAGATATGAAATTTTACTTTCTCCATATCAAGTCCGATGAGGTTTGTAGCTTAGGATAAAGGCTAAGAGACAGAAGGCGTAACAGGAACCTATCCCACCCAATGTCACCACGATGGAGAGGTTCTTTCTATTTAGGGAGGTTAGGCCCAGGGGAGACGTCCCCGGTGACCTGGGGTTTTGAAGAGGCTAAAGGATAACAGGAGTAAGATAAGTTTCCCCTTCACAGATCACCACCAAAAGATAGTCCCGGCTAAACAACCAATAATAAAGTATAACCAAAGAAAGAAAAGCACCTGCTCGAGACAAGACAACAAGGAAATTGATATATGCAGGCTTTGGTTAGTACTTGATATATATTTAAAGACTATCTGATATTCAATATAAGCAATTTAAAAGTAAATGTTGACGAAGTCAATGTTTACAAGATAGCAATAGCAATAATGTCACTTCACCAATAAATACTAGAACGATATAGCATTCAATGTAACAAGTCACTTCTTAACTTAATTAATGCCTTTAACTACCATTCAATTGCTCAATAAATGAAATGTTGCTGCATCAATGATATAATAGCAAAGGATGATGTCAGCATTTAGGGTTAGTAAGTTAGCTAGAGCTAGGGTTAGTGTAGTTAGGGTTTCAATTGAAAGTTTTGAGAGAGTATTTAGATCGAGTTCTTACTTCAACATTTGAGGTCTTAGATCAGTGCCTTAGGGTTTAATGGAGTCATAAATGAAGGATGCAAGAGTTGAAGGGGATGAGACTTAAAGGACTAGAGGGATAAGTTTTGAAGTGCTGCTAAAGCAGGGATTCAAAATCGTAACCCTAGGGGAGAGAGGCTCACTACAGTGTTGCTAAAGCAAGGCCTCGTGCTCTCTCCTCCTTCTCGGCAAATAGCTAGCTCAAATGAAATATAAAGTCAAGACAAGAGGGCTTAAAGAGGGAGAGTGTTGCTAAGGCAAGGCTCTTTCATCAAACCCTAAAAGAAAATGGCCCTAGGTGTAGATAGCCTAGGCCTGGGACGTCTCCTTCCTCTTGAAGTCAAAATGGTACGGCTAGCAAAGAGGAAGAAGGAAAGTGGAGTGTAGCTACGGCGAGGCTCTCTCTTTCTCCTTCAATGGCTTAAAGCTTCTCTATCAGGGGACATGAGACAACGACCTACTTGTGTGTTTGTCCCCTAGGGTTTTGATTCAACAATAATCATAAACATATGCAAGAAATTAAACTACAACCATTCATTCAAGAAGTTTTGCAGAAAAATACTTACATATCACCAAGAAATAAGCATGCAAACCCTAGTTGTAAACCTTCCTTCAAGAGAAACACCATAAATGCCAAAAATCTCTTCCTTCAACAAGTGCGCCTTCCTTAAATCAACCAATCACCCAAATAGGGCACAAATTTCAGACCTCACTAATGAGTGAGTGAATTGTGATGATAGAATGAGGCTAAAACTCCTCAATATATAGTGTATCAATGACCTAGTTTACTTTTAGGTCATAAAAAGGCCGACAAGGCCATAATGTCAAAATCATACTGTTTTTACATTAAATTCTAAGTAAAAACCCTAATTAAGCAGAAAAGAGAGTAAAAGCCCCTTCAAGGGATGCGCTAGCCCCTTTTAGGGCAAATGAGACATTCTGGAGCAAGACGTTAGCCCCCAAGGGGCCTCTCCAACATGCCACACATGCCATTGCTGCCCAGTTTGCCTCCAAAAGTGTCCATGAAGCTGGATGATGTCATGGTGAAGATGGGGACGTCCTAAGCCTTCCAATGCTAGCGTTCCATTGAAAAAGGGGTCATCACCCTTAGGTCTAGTCCTACCAAAGTGCCCCTGATGGGACGTCCTCTTCCTCTCAGGTGTAAAACCTCTGACCATCCTCTGCCCTGTCTCTGCCCCCTGATGGGGTCTCAACATCCATCTGGTGGGCTCTTCAGCCCCATGGAGGTCCGAACTGATCATCTCCCCATGTGTACTGGTCCAAACGGTACTTGTCCGTCGGGTATGCTCCTGCACATCAAAAGCTACGCCCTCCATGGGCTCATCAGTCACAGGGATCATAGCAATGTCAATCACATTTCATCATCAATATTATCAAACATATGCATGAACTCCCTAATACATCTGCCAATAGCTCAAAGACATTATACAAGCCTGCAATACAAGTCTAGGGAAAAAGACAAGGTGTCCTATTGGGTTAGTGTCCATAGAAAAAGGAAAGTTCCCAGAGAGAAATCATCCAAGCCATGTAAGTGGATGATGTGGTCAGGGGAAGTCCAAGCATGTGGGTGCAATAAGGGCCAAGGATGCAATGTGTTACCTGTGGGTGCCTTTGTAGAAGGTGAGCTGTCCCTGTCATGGATGCATTTTTTTCAAATCCATTTTTGCCTTTGTTTTTTCTTTTTGTTCAAGAGCTAACTAGGGGACACTGCCTTGGCATGGTGACTAGAGCTGACAGCGTTACCCACAAGTACTTTTGCAGAAATGAGAACGCTGGCTCGTGATGAGACCCCCTTTCCCTTGGCCATGCAACCAAGAGTCACTGCCCTGGCGTGGTAACCAGATGATGGCAATGTCATACTGCTAGGTACCCATGGACCTAATAGGCTGGCTCGTGATGAGACCCCCTATCCTCTGACTAGGTCCTTACTTTTTTATTTATTTTCTTTTTGTTCAAGAGTTAACCAGGGGACACTGCCTTGGCATGGTGACCAGAGCTGGCAGCGTTACCCACAAGTACTTTTGTAGAAATGAGAAGGTTGGCTCATGATGAGACCCCCTTTCCCTTGGCCATGCAACCAAGAGTCATTGCCCTGACGTGGTAACCAGATGATGGCAATGTCATACTGCTAGGTACCCATGAACCTAATAGGCTAGCTCGTGATGAGACACCCATCCTCTAACTAGGTCTTGTTTTATTATTTACTGGGTCCCTCTTATTTCTTGTTGAGAAGCTTTTTATTGCTTTCTCGGGGATCTCTGGGCGAAGCATCTCGAGGTTTATTCTTAGGCTTTTATCTTTTACCAGCTTGCTTTTACCTTCTGGGCCTTTAGCCCCTTCTTCCCACAAGGTAAGGCGCAATCCTCAAAAGGGTCAACCCAATGCCTGGACAAGGGGAATGGGATAAATGAGCGGGAAACAAGATGGAAAAGTGGTATTATGATGGGAGTGGATGATGGCTTTTCAAAAATCCACCCAGTGGCAAACCAAAACCTACAGACACAGCCTTGCTAGGGCACCCTGTCAATCCCCCCAAACATGGTCAAGTGGGCAAATGTAAGATCCAAGCAGTTGTTAGAGATAAAAGGAATTAGATGCATATATTTAAAGATTTTAACGATCAAAAGTGACACATACCATGATACCTGGACCAATTACCTCATGGAGCAAGAACCTCTTCTAATACAGGACCAAGCCGATGGTGATGGATACTGCTGCTGCTGGCGGGATGGAGATGATAGAAGAAGAAAAGGTGGGCCCTCTAGGGCCATGCTCAAGTCAATCCTTCTCTCGGTACTCCATGTCTAGGATCTGTGGGCCTCGAGACATGATCTCCTAGTTATCCCTAAAAAGTGGGGATAACAATGTTAAAAATTTATCTTTCATTTTTATCCTTTAACTTTAAGAAGTTAACATTACCATTAATTGCCAACGTTTTTGGTCAAACTCTTTTAAAAAAAATTTAATATTGCATGTTGGTAGGGTCTAGTATCTACTCGATCGAGTCAAGCCCTTCTCCTTCCTTCTCCAACAACGACAAACACAAATGACAAAAAAAAACTCAAAAAATCTGCTTTATCCCCATGATTTCCCTTGACTGGCCAACGATTTTTTTCTAAAAAATCACTATTTTTAGGAAAAGATCGCGACTTTTATGAATAAGTCGTGACTTATTCAAGTTTTAAAAAATCGCAATTTTTTTTCCAGCTGAATTTTTGTCGACCGGAAAAATCACGATTTTTTAAAAAGTCGGTGATTTTTCACAGACTTTTTCAACACTGGTCAAAATCACCAAGGACTTGCACCTTGTCTCATCTGCACCCACTCAGGGGGTTTTGATTTCGAGTCTCTGTACAAGCCACACACACATGGTAAACTCATTACTCTTTATTAAAGTTAGTTTGTAATAATAATGTGACTTAGAGAACTGTTTGGAGCTGCGGGATGGTATCATTGTCTGCCCCCCATACACGCATATACATTGGATGCATTCACTCAGGGGCCCTCTGGGACAACTTTGGGTTGGTTCTCATCGACTCCGAGTGGAGACTGTTATCCACTGAGTTGTACTAGCTGGATTTGAAGATAAGCCGCTAGAGACTGAGCAGACTGATGCTCAGAAGTCAGTGTTCACAAATTCAGCAGGTCTACCAGACCACCTTTTTTCCGCATTTCCATCCCTCCGGGGCAATGTAATAAATGACTTGAGCATGAAAGTTGTAAAAGACTATTGGCCACCTAAGACCTAGGCACGAGCATGTACTCTAGAGTGTTTTTGTTCACTTGTTAATTATTTCTTGCCTATCAGGCGATTAATAATTTCTAAGTTTTTTCACTCAAAAGTTGACTCCAAAGATGGAGTATGTGCTGGTGGTTAGTCCTTGGCATAGTATAACCAATGTCTAGTGTCTAAATGTATATGAGTTCATGCTAGGTCATGTCTATCGAGTCATATGGAAATTGCGCTAAGTCCCCCATAGGTTTTTTTTTATTTTTTTATTATATGTTTTGGTCAAATAAAATTTTCCCGTAAAACGGACATTTTTAATGTAAGAGTCAATAAAGTTGTAAAAAATGGCATCAGTCAATGTCAGATGCCATATTTGTGCTCGTTTTCTAAGCCAGAGCACCCCCTAAACCCTTATTCCCCTTTTGTCTAGGCAAAAAAGTGATTTTAATCACTCAAAAATGTATTTTTCTCTCAAAAAGACAAAAAGGGGACTTTAATTAATTTTCCTAAAATTTAGGGGAATCCCTAAAAGTTAGAAAACATGTTGGAAACATGTTTTGCCTTGTCTGGAGTCTTGAGTACAGTTGGCAGAGGCCTCTCCTAGTGAGGGCGCATGGTCTAGTTGATGTGGCAATGGGGAGGAGATCCCAAAGTAGCTAGGCACATCTCCTTGCTTGGTTGGCGCATTCTCCCTGAGGGGTGCCAATCCCAAAGCTACCACTCCACCTCAATCACCTACCACCCACTCCACTCATCCTTACCCTCACTCCACTCCCACTCACCCACACTTCACTCCACTACACCTACCCACCTCCTCCACTCATCTCCTACCTCACTCATGCGCCACTCCCCTTAGCTCATGCGCATCTCCTCCTCACCCATGCACATATACCTTGGAGATGCCACCGTTGGTTGTATAAAGGAAGGTTGACCCTTCTCTTGTCAGTTAGTCAGAGTTTTGGAAGAAAACACTATCATTGTTGTATCAATCTTTTGTTATCAATGGAATAAAGGCTTTGGAGGTCTCATATGGTGTAGCATGCTAATGTGTGGATGTGGAATGTGAAATTAATGCTCATGAGGTATATTTGTTCTTGTATTTTTGCATGTTGAATTGGTTAACTTGGCCTATGAAGAGGAGCTATCTCCATGTAGGATAAGATTCAAAAAACTCAGTTATTTGATAATCTTATTGTTTACTTGCTTTAAATCTCTTTGAATCACATGTTTATTTCAACTAATGTTCATGCTTTCCAAGTTTTTTTTTGTAGGTAACACCAAGCTTGTTTAACTATATTTCTTGCAAGTGTTTCTAAGTTTTGCAGGTTGCTTCACTTGAAGAGGAGGTTGAGTGAGCAAGCATCACCCTCATCTTCGAGATTTCATAAGAAAACATCATCCCTCTTTGTTCCACCAAAAGAGGACTCCATTTGCCCAAGGATTCCAGCGAATCAAACCATTCTTCTTTCTCTTTTTCACAAGTTATAAATTTCAGATTTTCAATTTTGGTTACTTAATTTGCAGATTTAGACTTGTCTTTCTAAAAGAAAATCTTATACAGATCAGATTTGTAAATTTATGCATGTATTAGATCTCGTTGTTAGTTAATTTTATCATTTTCTAAGCTAGATCTAGTACAAAGAGGTCTTCCTTTTGCAAGTAATTTATCGTTAAATTTTAAAGCTTGTAGTAGGAAAAGTTCTTTTGGGTTTTAACTCTTATTTGGCAAAGTCTAAAGTGCCTTAGCTTGCTGTTTTATAACAACAAAGAATCACCTTAGGAGAAGTAAGCTTCTGCTTGCCTCTCTTAGTGTTTTTCTTCCCCTTTTTAGCATAACTTTTACTAGAATAAATTTTGGGTTTATAGTGTTGATTTTTAGGCTTGTTTAAACTCATTTTGAGCACATTTCACTTGAGTTTGCTTGCTGTTTTGTGCAGGTTGATAAACAGGTAGAAGGTTATGCTGCCCAATTTTCAAGGATTTGGACCATCCGGAGCACCTGGAGGCTTCCTACCTTGATCTTGTTTCTTTCTCAAATAATTGTCAGCTTTGTGATCCTAAGTGTAAAGGATCACAAGCATTTCTCCTCAAAAGCATTGTAACCTCATAAATGTAAAGCGGACCTTGCACGGTTCAACTTTATTTTCCACTTATGGGGACCGGTGTCTTTGTGGCCGATTTCCTTTTTCCCTTTTTTTTATGTTCTAAAAAACAACACAAAGCTAAAAATAATTCACATCACCTAAACCTATTAATAAAATGAACCACAACAAGTTTTAGATTAGTTTTATTTTTCATAGAATACTAATTGCTAGATTAGTTCAATTTTTTCAACTATTATTGGAATAAATCTTAGTTACTCAACCGTGTATGCAATCCCGCTACTACTTTCGGGTGGCTTCGGACACCCAGAAATGGACTTGAGTAATGCATGTTAGTCTTAAATAGGGAAATTTGCTTAACTTCCCTATTCGTCTAAGACCTCTACATTTGGGTGGAGTGTGTTAAGTCAGGGGGGATACTCATTAATGAGATTCGTTCTCTTCTCTTTTTGCACCTACGACACACCCAATCGACATGTCTATAAGATTATTGAATAGCGAGTAAAGTGGGCCAAATACACTATTGCACACAAAGAGTGGGGACCCCGACTTTAATCCCCTCTTCACGGTTTCAAGACTTGTTTAATTTTCCCAAATCCGGTAATAAAATACTCAAGATAAAATAAACACGACACTTTTCAAAACATCACACTTATTTTCTGGCACTGGTCTTTAATTTATCTATCTTTTTTTCAAAGACTCATATGGTTCAAGTTATTTCCTTTGAAGCACAGAATGAATGAATAACTCTTGTATGAGGTTTTACAGGGTGTATCCTTTACAGGGTATAACTCCTAGAATGGTTTTAGAGGGTATAACTCCTAGAATGGTTTTGCTTTCAAATTTCATAGATTAAAAGCCTTAG
>JASDQU011029050.1:42044-59309 GCA_032191745.1 Picea mariana | reverse complement strand
TTGAGTTTGGCGAGCGTGAAGGGAAACAAGATCGCTCGACAATATCTTCAAATTTAGAGAGTCTGAAAAGGGCCTAAAGAAGACTCCATGTTGGGTATGTGTTATATTCTTTGCATGTGTGTGTGGGTGGGTGCGTCAGAATCGACAACTACGTCTGATGATCCCTCGTAGTAGTGCTCTTTGTGTCATATGCGTCGGGCGCTTTCCTAGGGGGGTCCCAGGGGGGGGCAGGTATGCCCCCCCTAGTTACGCGCAATGTTCGACACCGGGCATTAGCCCGGGGCAGTGCCCTAAAATTTGTTTTTGGGTTGTTTTTGCTATTTTTAGCGGTTTTCTAAATTAATCCTAGAATAAGTGATTAGGGTTTTGGTATCTACGAAATACCTAAAAAAATTGTATATATTGTATGGTGAATGGTGAAATTCGATATAATGAAACAAGAAAGGTTTTCCTGGGTGACGGTTTCCGGTATAAATCTCTATGTACTATGTGAATGAGCCATTGATTAATTTTTGTTTTTCTTAAGAATCTATATGCATTGTTGTACTTCACAGGTTTAAAACTTACACTCCAGGGTTTTTTTTTTTCTTAAGTAATCTAAATGAGACCGAAAAGAATAAATAATCTCTTGTTAGATATTGATTTCAAAGTTTAAGCGATCCTGAAGCACAATGAACCATGCTCATAGGGAGTTCCTTGAGTAAATGCCATAAAAAATATGAAGAAGAATGAGGCTTCAACACACAAACATGGAAGGAATAAAAGGACTCTCATGCCTATGAAGTACTTCAACATGAGCACTAAATGGAAAATAAGATTCTAACTAGGATGCCCATGGGAGGAAGGCTCTACCACATAAAGTACGACACACTTATTTGTAAGGAAGGTTAGTGTCACAATTTAGTGGTGTTGATCCTAAGGCCAAATGAACCATGAAATGGATAATGAAAAAATGCAAGTAGGGAAAAATCTAACCTATATTCTAGTTTCAAGGTCAATACCTATCAGAACGGATCGATACGATGAAAACAATTCAAAGAAAAATGTCTCCAAGATCCTGCATACAAGGCCAATAACACTCATCCAAAATTTATTAGGACAGTACACCTATAAAGAGAATCACTAGTATAAAAAACAACGTCTATAAAGAGGCGTCTCCATGTTTCTAAGAGGACGATCGAAAATTCCTCATGACCAACAGAGTGGGCGGTCTACCACCTTAGGGAAGAGACCCAAAAAAATGATTGACTAACTCACTATGGAAAACTAGGGAGCACAGAGCACACAACTAAGAAGAAAATCCTAAAAAGATACAAACCAAACAAACCACCCTTCTGAATGCCTCCGACCCAAGGAGTTGAATTCCTGATTATCCAAAGCATTCACAAAGGTAAACGACTGGTCAAGAGAAAAAATTACCCAAACCTCCGACCAACGATCCATTTAGGTGTCACCCAGAGAGTACAGAGTCTTCCTTAGGTACCATGATACACGCATCCCAGTCACTTGTGTTTCAACCTATATAATGGAAACTAGGCCACCAACTTGTAATCAATAACCAGGGGGGGTTCATTCGACAACTGATCGAGTTTATGGGAAGGGTAACTAATCTTGAAGATCCTCCCGAGGCCTGAAATGCAAGAGGGACATAATCATTGTTAGAGTACCATGGATGGATCCAAGTGTCTCATAGTTCTGACACAAGTTGGGTCAATAACTCTACATGATTCACCCCTAATACACACTCTCCCAAATGATTTATCGGGATTAGGAGTGGATATATCGGTCACCGTCCTCCACGTGGCCTCGTGTTTGACTCTTGTGTTAGAGGAGCTTCCCATATTGAGTAATTACAAGAATTATTTTTCACACCCTAGCACAGACACCTAAGTCAAATTTTGGCTGCCCTTGGAGAGTTTACCTCTCCACACCTTATCCAAGGCCTTAGCCTAAGCTACTGGTGAACCCTAGAAAAAGTGTTACTAATATATTTTAGATTAGCGAGTTCGTTTTAGGGGCTTTTATTACTCAAGGAACAAAAGTGCAACTTATGTTGTTTGAGACTCTTGAAAAAATGAAACTTATAAGAACACTATAAAAAAAAACTTTACACTAATCTTTCAAATGAAAAATAGTTTCAAGAAAGAGAATGCATGAACAATCCTTCAAACATAAAGATGCAATCTTTTCTCCTTTCCATGCAAAATGCACAATGCAACTTTCAAGTGAAACAAAAGAGAAAATGGAAGGATTTTCTTTCTTATTTTTATTTTGAAATTCTTTCAAGATGAGAAGAAAACACAACCCTATGCTAATTTCTTTTTATTTTTCAAAAAACAATGCAAAGAAATAAAGAGACATAAAAAACTAGGTTTTTTTTTTATATATTTTCTTCCAATCAAAGAAAAACTAACAAAAGATGTTAAAAGAAGTTGCAGAATAAAATAATAAATGCATCACTTTCAAGGTTTAGATATAGAGATAAATTCATAAATCAATAAAAGCATATAGACATAATGTTTTCATACAATAATGAACTCTTTTATTCAATATTAAGATCAAAAGGATTACAACCTTCGTCGACAATCGCTCCATGAACCAAGTCCAGTCTCCTCTATCGTCGCTCCAAGTGCATCAATCCCACACTAGCTTCTCACAACCAACTTATCACTTGGGAAAGGAGAAAGGGTTGTATAAGGAGAAAGGGCTGGAGGGGAAGGCTGAGGCCAAAACTCAGAATAGGATCCAAAACTTGGGCTAAGAAGGGGAAGGGATTTTGGCATAGTTTTCTTATTCTCTTGCTTGTCTTGTCAAATGACACCCCAAGACCTTTTTTAATATGAGAAAAATATGGTTATTCGGTTTGGGGACATGCTACAATGGGTAAAATGGTTAGGAAACCATCTATATCCCGTAAACTCCATCGAATTCCTTGCAATTTTATATTTTTTGCAACTTTTGGAGGTAAACGTGGGCTAACTAGCATGCAACTCGCGTATGTATGCGAGATAACTAGCATGCAGTACGCATGTGTACATGGGCCACTAGTGCAACAAGGCACGTACATTATCCAAAAAGTGGTTCTTTAAGAGGAAGCCTCAACAATATTTTGGCAAATTATGTAAGTGAAAAGGCCAATGTCGTGTATGCATAGGTAAGGCATTTTTGAACTATAATAGTATAATCAATAATTATTCTTTGCAAAGCATTTATTGAACATATTGGTCATCATTTGAATAGCATGCAAGCTTTATATCATTAGCATAGCAAGTTACTAGAAGAACCATTCAACTAAATATATCTATATTCATAAATTGAGCACATTAACAATGAAACTTTGCAGCCATGTTAAAATAAAAAATCAAAACTCTATTTATTATACAAAATGGTGACCTAACAGACCTAATCAAGCAATAATTCCAATAAATATCATAACAAAGATCTCATTTGTAGGAAGGCTAGCATAATCCAATACTCCCGGAAGGCTATCATAATCAACGATTTTCCTTTGCAAACGATTTATTGAACATTAAGATGATCATTTGAATAGCATGCAAGTGAGTCATCATTATAATAGAAGGTTACTAGAGGCACCCTTCAACTAAACATATCTATATGCATAAATGGAACACGGTAGTAATGGAACTTTGCAGCTATCTTAAAATAGAAATCAAAACTTTGTTTAGTATATAAAATGGGTGACCTAATAGACTTAGTCAAGCAATAATTCAAATTTGGAGTAAATCAATTACCATTTCCTTGAACCACAAAAAGTGAAGTTTCAATCGATACTTACTCCTTAATAAACAACACATGGGCATCCTTAATGGATTTCCCATGACTATTTGCAAACCATAGAACTAAAATTTCAAGGATGTAATATATATATATATATATATATAGACTGGGGAAATCAACAACTAGTCGGGTATGTACTCGCGTGACATGTGGCCGTGTTATCCAATTTCTACCACTATAACCCTAGGCATGCCAACACAACCCCTCACACAACACACAAGGCTAGTCGAGGGTTTTGAATTGGTGACTTTACATAATGGAGTGCCTTAACAATACACTCCATCGCTGATTGTTCTACACCCTGGGGACTTTAGGGATGTAATATTAATTCAATGCATAGAACATGTATATATCGAGATTAAAAAGAAAATCACAGGAAACCTAAATTCTTAAAGGATTACAATCACTAGCTTGTGATCAACCAAGTTCATGTAAGAAAAAACTATATTACAGTCTCCAAGCAATTCAAGAATAGCCTATAGGAATGCAAACCCTCCATGCAACCCAATGTTTTAAGAAAAATAAGCACTCAAACTATTTCTAAGGATTGAAAAACAACAAAAAATTATGCAAACCATTTATTGAACATTAATATGAACATTTGAATAGCATGCAAGTGAGTTTCCATTAGCATAACACATTACTAAAGGAAACAATCAACTAAGTATATGTGTATGCATAAATGGAACATAGTAGCAATGAAACTTTGCAGTTATATTAAAATAAAAATCAAAACTTGGTTTCGTATATAAAATGGGCAACCTAACAAACCTAGTGATCCAATATTCAAATTTGGAGTAAATCAATTACCATTTTCTTGAATTGCAAAGGGTCAAGATTTAATCAATACTTACTTGTTAAGAAACAATACATGGGCATCCTTAATGGAGTTATCATGATTGTTTGTAAACCATACAATTACAATTGCAACAATGTAATATTAATTCAATGCATACAACAAGTATTTGAATCCAGATTACAAAGCTAACCACAAGCAAGCTAACTTCTCAAAAGATTAAAATCACTAGCTTACAATCAAGCAAGGGGATATGCACATTATTAGAGGCAATAACCAACTAAGTATATGTGTATGCATAAATGGAACACAGTAGCAATGAAACTTTGCAACTGTGTTAAAATATAAATCAAAACTGAGTTTCATATATAAAATGGGCAACCTAAGAGACCTAGTCAATCAATAATTCAAATTTGGAGTTAAGTCAATTACCATTTCCTTGAACCACAAATGATCAAGATTTAATCAATACTTAATTGTTAAGAAACAATACATGGGAATCCATAATGGAGTTTTCATGATTGTTTGCAAACCATACAATTAAAATTTCAGCAATGTAATATCAATTCAATGCATACAACAAGTATTTAAATCAAGATTACAAAGCTAATCACAAGGAAGCTAGCGTCTCAAATAAAGGGGATATAAGACAAAATCACTTACTTACAATCAATCAAGGGGATATAAGACAATCAAGAATAGCCTATAGGAATGCAACCTCTACTCAACCCAATGTTTAAGAAAAATAAGCATTCAAAATATTTGTTGGGTTTGTAAAAGAACAAAAAATTATCGATGCAATCGAGCTGGGTATACCCCCAACCATTTTCCAAAACTAAGTACAAGAAATATCAAAACAATAATTACATTTTTAGACTAAATTTCAATTTTAGACAAAGTGAGGTGCATTGGGTTGGTCTAGTTTGCAAGATAAATTTGCAAATGGAGAGGCCTTTTCCAAATTAATATTATTAGTATCTCTATGTACTAATCATCTAGTTTGTTGACCCCAAAATCAATTATGGAAAAATTTGCTCCAAGAACCTTATTACAGTAAGAAAAAATAGAATTATTTTCTTTCCATTGGTTAAATGGGATAAAGCTTGTCTTCGTAAGAAAGAAGAGAGACTAAGAAGGAATATTCTCATATTCTCATCTCTTGCCTTTTTGTTATTAGGGTATGGGAAGTCATTCTTACTATTTAGAACTAATGCTAAATACATCCTTGTTTAACTCTTGTTCTTCATTTTTGACAAGGCATAACACCCTTTACTCCAAATTCCTAGGAAGGGAAATCTATTTTTGAAAGAAGTATGGCGATTTATTTTGAGGATCAAATGGATGAGAGTTTTATTTGATAAAACATGTTTTTCTTCCAAGATTTACAGAAAGCAAGGCCAATATGGAAAGAAAAATGAAGGTAAATCCTTGGCCAGTGTGGTCATCAAAGTTACACTTTCTCTACTAAAACTTGGGTCCAATTAATGAGAATGTGGTCCTTTTAGATTTAGAGAAAAGCCAATAATAATTCTATTTTTATCCTTCAAGCTTCACCCATGGAAATCTGCTAATAACAACCTATGATGGTGCCTTTACAAGCAATCCTAAGAGCACTATGAGATGGTGGTATGACAAAATTGAATGTAAATTCAAACTTCCGAACAATTTTAACAATTAATTCACAATAAAAAGTGTGTGAAACAATCAATTTAAATCATGCAATCAATATTTTCCAGTCCAGACATTAAACCCAAAGCCCCAAAAAATAAGCTAGTTTGAACAAATACAAATTGAAACAAAACAATCAAGTTCAAATAGATATGCACTAAATCTTCATCAATTTTCTTACCCAACATATTTAAACATGCAACCCCCACAAACCACCACTAAAATATTAGTGCCACCACAACACTAGGACTCATCCCAATGACTACAAATCACCATGGACACATTGGAACCAGACCAACTTCCAAACAACTAAGAACTAGACCATAAAGACCATTGAATATGGAAATAAATGGGATAAATGCCAACTAGGACACATGACCAAAAATGGCATTGAAATAAAATAACCAAGTTGATCCAGGATCTTTTCATCGAGTGACTTATAAAGAATTGCATTAAATGAGCATAAATTAAAGTGCACCATTAAAGAAGGAAAAACTCAAAAATGAAGAGACACAAGCATCAGATCTGAACACAAAAACTTGATAACAGAGTTTGTCCCTGGTGGACTACGTCTCTGGGTCCTTCTCTCAAATGGGTAGGCTCTTTCATTAACTCAGCAAAAGAATTTGGAAAAATACATAAGTATACCTCATTCTGAAATCAAGCTGTGGAAATAATGCTCAGATAAGAAAACAGACAACATCACTGAACTCATGGCGTCGACTTACCCAAAAATATTTGTCTCCACACCTCGATCATACTTTGGCACTCCCAAGCCCAAGAATAATTTTTTCTTGATTTTTGTGCCTTCTGCAACCTACATTAATGACTATACTTGCATCGTTTTCTATGCTCGAATGGTTGTATGATACGCGCACCTTTTCCTATGGTTGGGCGGATGCAACATTTATTAAATGTTTGGGGCATTGGTTACAATGTAATACCCATGGCCTATTGGTTAGGGCGCATTTGTTAAGGCGCACGTGTGGGAGGAGGTCCTGGGGTCAAACCCCGTGGACTTCCCTTTTGGCTTTGTATTGTTACATTGTATATATATATAACATGTTCATTCCTCCATTTTTAGCGGTGTCTCTAGAACTATATCCAAATGACTTAACCATGGATAGGTTTGGTGTGGTCCGCTAGATTTGGCGGACTCGCCAAACTATTTTTTTCCAAATTTTGTTCACGGGTTGTCCTTGGGAATTTCTCGCCTTCCATGTGGAAACCTCTGATTGGGACACGTGGCAGCCTCTCACTGGTTTACATTTCCAACTGCCAAGTCATCACACCACGTCAGCATATAGACTGTATGTATTGCCACATGGCATGATCCGATTGGTCCACAGATCGATCAAAAAATGCCAAAACTAGGTGACATGTGGCAACCTCTAGTGCTTCCATGTCATCATGATGATATCAACATGACACATGTCACCTTCCTTCTCCTACCACATGTACTGTATGGATGTTGACATCATCTATACAGATGTTGACGTCAGTAGTACGAATGCTGACTCATCCCCTATTGACTGGGCTAGGTTGACCACGAATATCTTTTAATTTGTAACTCCATTTGACGAGTCGTTTGCATCGTTAGAAATATTGTGACATGTTCTTCACGATCATGTCAGTTTCACTAAGTTTTGGGAACTTTAAAATTTTTCCCTTTCTCTATCTGTTGAAGCCATTCTGAGCATCCTGAGTTGCCTCTGTGAGTTTTGAGTTTTGAGTTTTTCTTAGCCTTCTCTGGATCCTTTTTGGATCACACCTTCCCACTGAGAAATTTTTGGACCACCAAAATCTTTCATCAATCAACAGGTAAGTGATGGAAGAGTGCCCTCACTTTTTCCTTCTCTATCCACCTTTCCTTGATTGGATGTGTTCCTTTTAAGCCTACTCGAAGATAATCAACATCACCCCTGCATGAAGTCCTCATCCTCTTGTCTAGGATGATATGTTCTTGTAACTCATCCAAGTACTCAGGTGAAAAATCATCAACTGAAGGTATTGAAGCTTCCTCATTTTGATCCATGATCATGGGAGGCTAAAAAAGTTTCAAGTTCTCAACGTTCACAACCAAGTAAATCTGCATGTAAGGTGGAAGATCCAGACGAAAAGCATTGGTACCACTTTTCTCTAAGATAGTGAAGGGTCCATAAGGGATGGGCTTGAGTTTCTTTCATTCACCCTTCAATCTCTCCTTGTTGATGTGAATCCATACCCAGTCTCCAATCTGGAATTGATGATCAAACCTATGCTTGTCATGTCGAGCTTTATACTGTGCTTGAATTTTTTCCAACTGTTCCCTGACTGCCTGGTGTATCTCTTGGATCCTCTGGATGAACTTGTGGTCTCTGTCTTCATTTTGTTCTTCATTCACATCGACATCTCTCCCATACATCAGGTCCAAAGGAACCTTTGGTTGGTACCCAAAACATGTCTTAAAAGGTGAAATCTGAGTGGATGAATGTAAATCTCTATTGTAAGCATGTTGTACATAGGGTATCTATTCATCCCATAACTTGGGATGCTTGTTGCAGTAGCCTCGAAGAAAAAATAGCATTGTTTTGTTTACCACCATTGTTTTTCCATCGGTCTATGGATGAAAAGCAGTTATCCTCTTCAATTTGGTGTCCATCATCCTCCACAAGCTTGTTCAAAAGTCCCCAAGGAATCGAGTATCTCGATCTGAGACAATGGAGGTGGGCAACCCAAAATGAACCCCAACATATTGAAAGAAGAGATTAGCTATCTACTCACCAATGAACTTCTTTTTACATGGCATCAAGATACACATCTTGCTGAACCTATCCACTATAACATACAAATAGTCATGACCCCCTTTGGTCATTGGTAAACCCCCTACAAAATCCATGGAGATAATCTCCCATGGATGGGATGGAACAAGAAGTGGTAAGTATAGCCCCAATTTTCTATTAGTGGGATTACAAGTAGAACACATCACACACCCCTTTACATATTTAGTTACAATTGCTTTCATTTGAGGCCAATAACAAAACCTCTACAAATGAGCCATAGTTTTTCCTACCCCAAAATGCCCAGACACAAGAGAAGTGTGACCTTCTCATATTACATGGACTTGTTCACTTGTAGGAATACATACATTTCCAAGATGGTAGAGTAATTTTCCTTGCAAACAATAGTTCTCTACCTATGCACCATGGGTTAGCTTCCCATATACTTTTTTAAAATCTTCATCGATGGCATATTGTTCTACATAGATATCATGATATAAATAAGTATTCTTCAAAATAATAGAAGCAACAATAGGAGGTATAGAAAGCATATCAGCTACCTTGTTACTTGTACCCTTTTTGTACTTAATTACCAAATGAAATTGTTGTAGAAAACCCATCCATCTAAGTGTCAATATTGTTGCAAGTTGGTCTATGCTTGGAGATACTGTAAGGACCGATGATCTGTGTGTATGATTGTTTCCTTCCCTAACAAGTACTGCTTCCATTTATTTATGCTCTGGACTAATGCATACAACTCTTTATCATATGTAGGATAGTTAAAAACATCTTGGTTAAAATTTTATGAGTGGTAACATATAGGCTTACAATATTTCATCAATACTGCACCCATGGCATATCTGCTAGCATCTGCATCGATCTCAAAAGGCTGTTGAAGATTCGGCAGTGCTAATACTGGTGCGGTACTAATCTTCTCCTTCAAAGTGTTGAAAGATTTTTTTTTCTTTCCTTCCCACTGAAAAGTGTTCTTCACATTGGCTCAGGCATGCAAAGGAGTTTCTATAAAGGAGAAGTTGGAAATGAACCTCCTCCAATACTGGAATGCACCTAAGAATCTTCGAACTTCAGTTACACTTGGCTCAAGCCAATTTACAATTACATCAATTTGGAAGGATCAATTTTTAATTGTCCTCTTCCTACAATATGACCTAAGTACACAAGTGCAGTCTTGCCAAATTCACATTTAGACAATTTTACATACAAATTTTCCCTTTGCAAAGTATCCAATACTTGCTTTACATGCCTCACATGCTCATCCCAAGTCCCACTAAAAATAAGAATGTCACCTAAATAGAAAATCAAAAAGTCATCTAGGAAAGGCTTGCATACTTCATTCATCACACACATGAAAGTTGTCGTAGCATTAAAAAGCCCAAATGACATAACTAACCACTCAAACAATCCATGTTTGGTTTTAAAGGCAATTTTCCATGCATCCTGTTCTGCGACCCTAATTTGATGATATCCACTACACAAATCCAACTTAGTGAAATAAACAACATTCTTCAATTGATCAATTAAATCATATATACGAGGAAGAGGGCATCGATTTTTCACCATGATTTTATTTAAGGCCCAATAGTCGACACAAATTCACCATGTGCCATCCTTCTTTGGCACCATCACAATCGAAGAACCACAAGGAGATGAACTGGGCCCGATGACCCCTTGATCCAATAAGCCCTGTACTTTCTTCTTGATATCTGTCATCTCCACAACCGAAATCCTATACATGCTCGCATTAGGAAGAGGAAAATCCTGCTGAAGATGTATCTCATGTTGGATTTCCCTCTTAGGAGGCAATCCATCTGGTTCCTGAAAAATATCATCATACTTAGAAAAAATATCAATTAATTCCCTTTTTATGAGATGGATCACACCTTTGGAAAGTGTCGGATGTCCTGACATATTTCTCTCTTACGACCATGAGTACATATCTCTTATTAGTGTTTATTAGTCTCTTCATTTTCCTTGCACTAATAAGTGATGTATTTACCCTCATGTTGTGAGCTCTAACAATATATTCCACTCCAACCTGTGGTATTTTTTCTCATGACGAAAGAAGACTGATTTTCTATTATAAAGATAAGGGCTTCCAAACACTATGCCACATATATCAAGTGTTACAACATCCAAATCCACTTCATCAATCAACTTTGAAGAAATAGAAAATCTGACCCTACATTGTTTGGTGACATTAAGTTTTTCTTTATCACATACCCAACCAAGAGGATAAGGCTTTGGATGTGGTTTCATTTCAAGACCCATGTTCTTGACAAGTGTTTAAGATATTAAGTTTAGTTGGGAACCCATATCAAATAATGTATCTATCTTAGTGTGTTTAGATACAACTCTTATGTGAAATAATTCATTCCTCTTCCGTTCATCAACATGAGATTCATTATTGGAACTTGAACTAGCATGAAGGGAATCTTTACCTTGTACTCCAACCGTTGTGATCTTTCCTTCATCTCTTGAATCAAAACCAAGATCTCGTTGCATTGTAGCAACGGTTTTTGTCTTCCCCTTTCTACCAAATTGTTTCAATTTCTTTTCTGGATGCAGTTTCCAACAATGTTCTTCATTGTCACCGCTTTTCTTGCAATGAGTGCAAGATGTATTTCCTCCTTCTCTTGTCACTTTGGAGGTCTTCTTGTCCTTCCTTTTAAACTTCTTAAAATTTTTATGTGGGATATTGAAATGTTTCTTCATGGGATCTTCTTGAACATGTTTCCCCCTGTTCTCAAGGTGAGTGGCTTGCACACAAACTTCGTCAAGACTAGTGGGGTTAAACAAGAGAAAAGTATGACTAATATAACTATGAAGTGCGCCAATATACTTCATTAAAGTTTCATAAGAATCCAAAGGAATATTTAATGCAAGAGATTTCTTCCTAAATTCTTCTGTGAAACTTTGTACAGTTTGACCTTTACTTTGCCTTAAATTTTTCTATTCCATAATTGTTTTATGTAAATACCCTAATGGATAAAATTGCTTCCTTATCGCTGATTTAAATTCCGACCATGAGGAAAGAATATTACCACACTTACTTTTTCCCTGACGCTTTCTCTCTCACCATACGAGAGTGGTGCCTTCCAACTAAAGAGAAGCCAGTGGCACTTTAACTTCTTCTTCATCAATATGCTGGACACAACAATACACTTCAACCCGTCGGATCCAATTATCTAGCTTTTCAGGATTAACATTTTCATTAAACATAGGTAAAGAAAATTTTACATCAAGCTTTAATAATGGTTTCTTAAAAGAGGCTTTATGGCTAGAATGATGAGAATGATGAGAATGTTCAGAGGAAGAAGAACTAGAACTCGAAGGTGAAGACGGAGGCTCAAGAGGATCTCCTCTAGCCCCATTGGTTTACCAAAGCATCATCATCTGCATGTGCTTCCTTTTTCTTCCCTTTCTTCTTCATCCTCTTTTCGTAATATCCATACATTCATTCGACCATTTCTGACATGCGATAAAATACCATGTGAAAGTTTTTCTCTTGTTCATCACGCTTGTCCTCTTCTACCATTTTCTTCCTTCGGGATGCACGACCAACTTCGGTATTGAAATTATTAATAGTTCCTTCACCTTGTTTATGCTTGACCCTAGTAAGCATTCACACTCAAAAATTCAATTCAAAGATGACTGCTCTGATACCAACATGATCTGGGATATTTTCATTGAGTGAATTATAAAGAATTGCATTAAATGAACATAAATTAAAATGCATCATTAAAGAATGAAAAACTCAAAAATGAAGAGACATAAGCATTATGTATGAACACAAAAACTTGATAACAAAGTTCGTTCGTGGTGGACTACGTCTCCAGGTCCTGCTCTCAAATGGGTAGGATCTTTCATTAACTTAGCAAAAGAATTTGGCAAAATACATAAGTACACCACATTCTGAAATCAAGTTGCATAAATAATGCTCAGATCATAAAACAGACAACACCACTAAATTCATGGCGTCAAATTACCCAAAAATGACTATCTCCACCCCTCAATCCGACTCTGGCACTCCTAGGCCCAAGAAGAAATTTGTCTCGATTTGCGTGCCCTCTACAACTTGCATTAATGATTATACTTGCATCATTTTCCATGCTCGGATGGTTGTACGGTACACATGCATTCTCTTGTGGCTGGTAGGATGCAACATTTAATAAATGTGTGGGGCGTTGGTTACAATGTAATACTCGCGGCCTGTTGGTTAGGAAAGATTCGTTAAGGTGCAAGTGTGGGAGGAGGTCCCAGGGTCAAACCCCGCAGAGTCCCCTTTTGGCTTTGTATTGTTACATTATATATATATATATATATATATATATATATATATATATATATATATATATATATAACATGCTCGTTCTGCCATTTTTAGCAGTGTTGCTAGAACTATATCCAAACAACTTAATTGTGGATAGGTTTGGCGTAGTCCGTCAGATTTGGCAGACCCGCCAAACTATTTTTTTCCAAATTTTGTTCACGGGATATCCTTGGGAATTTCTCACCTACCACATGGCAACCTCTGATTGGGCCACGTGGCGGCCTCTCACTGGTCCAAATTTCCACATGCCAAGTCAGCATGCCATGTCAGCGTACGAACTGCCATGTGGCACGATCCGATTGGTCCACGGATCGGTCTAAAAATGCCAAAACCAGGTGACACTTGGCAGCCTCTGGTACTGCCATGTAACCATGTTGACGTCAACATTCCACGTGTATTGTACGGATGCTAACGTCATCCATACGGATGCTGACTCATCCCCTACTAACTGGGTTAGGTTGACCAAACTTTGACCGTGAATATATTTCGATCAATAACTTTGTTTGACGAGCCGTTTGTGCTCTTAGAAAGCTTGTGACACGCTCTTCACGATCATGTCATTTTCACTAAGTTTTGGGAAATTTGAAATTTTTTCCCTTTCTCTATTTGCAGAAGCCATTCTAAGCATCTTGAGTTGCCTATGTGAGTTTTGAGTTGTTCTTAGCCTTCTATGGATCCTTTTTGGATCACAAGTTTAATCAAATAAGCACTAAATCTTCATCATTTCTCTTACCTAGCAACATTGAACTAATAACCCTTTCAAACCACCACCACCATATAAGTTCCACCATAACCCTAGGGCTTAGCCCAACATTTACAAAGCACTACAATCACACTAGAAATAGACAGACTTGTAGACAACCAACAACTAGACTAGAAGGACCACTAAAAATGCCAAGCATGCCAAAAGACCAAAAAATCAATGTCAAACAAGCTCACAAATGCACGAATGTGGATGTGGGTGTCAATGGATGTCAATGTTTGGACTGAATAACAAGCAAAAAAAATGACCAACAACCACAACATAAACACAAATAAACTGACTGAATATAAAGAAACATAGATGAGCAATAACTAGAGCTCATAAATGAAGGAATGTAGGTGTGAATGAGGGTTTGATAAATGCCACAACTCCCCGACTGAATGGGCCACAACTCTTGAAGCAATGGCAGTAAAAGTGGGTGTAGTGTAGATGAAATCTCACTGCCATGTCCAAGGCTCAAAGAGACTCAAGCAGGATGTCACCAAAATATTTTTCCAAAAACCCAAAGTCCACAACCCACTCATCAATGCCTATACAAATGATCTAATATAACAATACTGAAACAATATGGCCCCTATAGGTACTTACCCAACATCTTTGAACTTGCAACCCCAACAAACCACCACCAACATATTAGTGCCACCATAGCACCGTGACTTATCCCAATGCCTACAAAGCACCACAACCATACTAAAACTAGACTGGCTTGCAGACAACCAACAACCAAACCAGAAGGATCACTCAAAACACCAAGTAGAATAAATACCAAGCATGCCAAATGACCAAAACCTAGCATGCAACTAGCTCACAAATGCACCAATGTGGATGTGAAACAAAATAAACAAGTTCAAACAGATATGCACTGAAAATTCATCATTTTTCTTACTCGACAACTTCGATCTTGCAACCCCTGCAAACCACCACAAAGATATCATTGCCACCATAGCACCAAGACTCAACCCAACGTCTACAAAGCACCATAGCCACACCAAAACCAAACAGACTTGCATGACATCCCACAACCAAAAAAGGACTAAGCAATGTATATGACCAACAACCAAACTTCTCCAACTTAGAATGCAAGTGCGACTATAATATCAACAATGACACAACTCCTCGATTTGTTGTACAACAACTCCCACAACTCTTGAATTCATTCAACAATGACTCCCACAACTCCTAAATTCATTCAACAATGTCTCCCACAGCTCCATGATTCAGTCCAACACACCTCCCATGTCTCCAACGTTCAATGTGTCACATCTGCTCAAGACTTAGTAGTAAATGCGATTGCAATGTAGATGCAAGCTCACTACCATGTCCAAGGCTCCAACAAACAAGATAAACATCAACAAAATATTTATCCAAAAACTAAAAATTCACTTTGCAAAACCCATCTCTCACCACTTATATGGACATACTAATACAACACCGGTACAAGATCTCCTCTCACAAAAACATGATAATTACGAGAGAAAGATGATTATTAAAAATTTACAAGTACAAACCTTTGAATGATATAATGTAATTTTATGAATCAATTTCAATTATCATGAAGGGCGTCCAAAATAGAAGTCGAATAAGAGATTAATGAATCCAATCCTTTATTTAATACGCCACATTACAAAGTATTAAAAAGGTGTTTTAATATTGGCGTATGTGATTTCCTTTATGTATGAAGTAATAAACAATGAAAGAAAGATAGTGCACGTGACAATTCTACTTACTATATCTGGTTTTTCTCGTGGTGGTAAATTTTTTCCAAAGGAATATTTTTGTTTGATCCCATTGGTCTTAATGCTACAAGTTTAATGACTATGACATTGGTTTATCTCTTAGTGATATTTGTGTGGTATCATTTCACTCACAATAGATGGGTAGGAGAGTATTTTATTAGCTAGAAATAATTTAAAAGGGGAAGAGGGGCCCAAAAGGATTACAATCTATATAAAAATGAACATGAAAAGTGGTCCACTCACAATCTTTCAAAACAAACAAAATTAATCATTCATCACACCCACTTTCCCATTATTAGACCCCATCTCATCTCATCAATTGATCAATCAATTAATAAATACTTTATTGCTATCTACCATGAATATCTTTAGCTGTCACAACTCCATTATTTTCTCCTTTCCAATACAATTTTGACAAGTTAGGTTGGTCAAAGTGTCGTTTCTTTCCATCTCTATCTAATACTATATTTATTGTTTATTAGGGTATCTTCAAAATGATGAATTTATTATTTATTAGTGTATTTTCAAAATGATGAAATGGAATGTAGAAGTAAATTAAGTGGTTACATTACTTAAAATATGAAGTTTGTTTTTGAATCATTCATAAATAATTAATAGAGGATTAACTATGATTTATGAATAATTAATTAAAAAGATTTTCTAGCAAGCTAAGGGTTAATGGACATATGGTGGGAGGAGGTCATGGAGGAGATCATGGGATACTTGTTCATTGTCCAATCAACATTGAGTTAACTAAGTACTATTAAATTAGGACATTTTTGTGGTGGGTAGTGGAGACATTTCAATGAGATGTTGGAAACCATTGAGTCAAATGTATTGGAATGGGAAATGAACAACATAAATGTTAACAAGGATTCAAAGAGTAGTGATGTTGTCAATAAGCATAAGTATCATTACATTTAAGCACAATGACCTGAAATGACCTGTTAGTGGTCTTTTACAGTGCAAACTTCCATTCTTGATAAAAAAAAATCGAGTCTTGAGTCGTTAACCAGTTTCCTAATATTTGAAGAAGATGATCTCTTAACCAATCAAAAACAATTTTAGGTCTTATTCTAGAACCCAAAAACAATTTAAACCTAAATAGCATCAAGTCCAGCGATCTCTAGATTATTTTCTTAATAACATCTACTGACTGCTATAGCTATTCTCTGATTTGCCTTTGCTCAGGCCAGCACACTCTATGTTATTTAGAATAACATCTCATGACTGCCGCTGTAACTATCTGTATGTATGTATATTTTGCCATTTTAGGAACAGGAACTCTTCTGTTACTGAGCATCAATCATGTCTCACGAACCTCGCAGTGACCGCCGAAACGGGGAGTAGAACGGGGATAACGATAACATTAACATCAAGTCAACGGATACATC
>JASDQU011029050.1:21869-33012 GCA_032191745.1 Picea mariana | reverse complement strand
TATTAATATTTGATACTGAAACTTATTACAGTGATAAGATGTTCAACAATGGCTTACCAGACTCATCACTGTTTTGCTGCATTTTGTTGCTCTGTCTGCCTCACTACCTTCTTGCACACATAACTTGTGGTGTCTATTCTTCTACCATTTATACTCTCTGCACCATCTCCCTTCAATGCAACCTTCCTCTGCTTTGTATTTCTACTCCTGCACTCTGCCTCCTTGCTCACACTTCAATCCTTCTACACAGCGACCACAACAACCTTAATAGCAATGGCAACGGCAACCCATATCTTCTCTGTACCATGTACTTATAGATTCTGTGCACCTTGTGCATGCAATGTGTGCAATACATCTACATACTCACACCGCGCCGATATCCTCCACCTCTCGAGTGCTCTTCCCGATCATCATGGTAACTCTTCAGCTTTTCTGGTGGTTTTCCCACGCGTTCAGCATCACTGGGTGCTATGCTGAGATTCCTCAGCCTCTCTAGCAGTTGAGACTCTTCGTATTCTCTGTGACAGTCGAGATCACCTTCTCTGTTTCAATTACAGCCTCAATTCCATCCAGCTGTCAATCGCCTCCACGATTTGTCTTCATTCCACTGGCAGATTCCATGTGACTCTTCTGCTCCTCTGGAAGTCACACCGAAGTCTCTTCGCATCCTCTGGTAGAAGCCATCAATGGTTACTAGCAGTTTCACTATGTCGTGCAACAGTAGCCCTCCGATCTTGTTCAAATTCACCTGCACCATTGGATTAACTCTGAAGGGTATTTTCGTTATTTACTCGTTTCGCACTTTTGCAATTCGGAGATTCTATGATGACACATCTTGAATCTCCATGTCACGAGTTCCGAAACTCCGAAACGGAGCTTTTCTGCACTAGCTCCTTCCTCCACGTGACCATAGGCGGTGACCACTGTCTGCACTAAAAGGCGCTGCGAACTCATGATCTTCATCGACCCTGATCGACGGTCCACGATCTCGATGAATCAACGGTCCAGATATTTTCGCGATCTTGTGTCTCGTTGTTCCTTGGATGGAGGCTCTCGTCACTCCAAGTCGCGATAGGTGAAGCTCCAAGATGGAGCTCAGATCAACGATCCACGTTCTTGGTAATTCGACGGTCCTGATCTTTTCGTGATCTTGCATCTCATTATTCCTTAGGTGGAGGTTCTCGTCACTCCAAGTTGCAATAGGCGAAACTCCGAGATGGAGCTGGATCAACGGTCCAGAATCTTGGTGTATTCACGGTCCAGATCTCTTCGTGAATTCACATATTGCGAGTTTGAGCCTCTTTCCTTTAAATTTCCTGACCTGCGAAACTCCGAAATGGAGTCTTTGTGGTGCTCTGATCTTTTGCCACATGTCCTCTTGATCCAACAGACCACGACTGTCATATCTGCCTTGCAGCTTCACCATATCTAACGGCTATTAGTCCTTCGTACTTCCCCTAGATCCTACAGCCCAGATCTTCTTGCAATTTTTCCACTTCATCATGTGAGTTCTCGACACCTTCAAGTCTCGATCTACGATACTCCCTGAAGAAAATCAACGGTCCAGATTACTTCTTAACTTAACGGCTCAGATTTCATCGCGATTTTTCATATTGTGATTACGCCCTCTTCTCCTTCCACTTTAAAGACCGTGCAGGTTCTCCCCGATCCAATGGTGGTCGGACACTGCGCATGGATCTGACGGCTGAGATCTGTCTCTCTCTTCAACAATCAGAGATTCTTCTTCTCAGGAGATTCTTCTCAAACTTTCACTCATTCGTTGCCTTCGATCATTCGCTGCCTTTGATCATTCACTGCCTTCGATCATTCACCTCTCAAACTCCGACAAGGACTGGAATCAACAGTCCAGAATCAATCTTGATCTGACGGCTCAGATGAAGTCACGATTTTGCAAATCGCGATTACGCCCACTTCTCCTTGTACTCTAAAGAGCGTGCAGGTTATCCTTGATCCAACGGTGGTTGAACCCTGCGCTCATATCTGATGCCTGAGATCTATTCTCCTCTTCAGCACCCTCTTCTTGTCTTTCTTCAGATCTGATGGCCCTCATGCCATCGAGAATTTTGGGTGGGATCCAATGATAAAAAATGCTTCTCGGCCTTCAATCATTCGATCTTCCTAGACTTATCTTCTCTTTGCCTATTTATCATCGCTGCTATACTCAAGCCATCATTATTGTTGTACTTGCCATCAATGACAAGCTTACGCTACCTGTAAAACATAGTAAACATCCTCTACATCTTCTTCCCAAAATACTTCTGGTGCCTGTTTGTTACAATCTTCTTGTATTCATGCCATCTTCATTGCTGTACTTGCCATCAATGACAAGCATATGCTAGCTGTTAAACATTTCCAACAGCAAGTCATGGCATGGAAAGGAAAGGAAAGGCAAGGCATGGCATGGATAGACATGGCATAACATGGCAAGGAAAGGCAAGGCATGGTATGGCATGAAAAAAATACTTCATTGGATGGAAAGGAAATTTGTGATTTAAATTTAAGTCATATTTCCCCAGAAAAAATGTTTTTTGTTTCTTGGGATAAGAAATGTTCCTTTTTTTGTGATTCTTGTTTCATTGCAATCCACATTTTGATTTGAATTTTTCCTTGCATAATGTTGTGTAAAGATATATATTTATTTTTGTAAGGGTTAAAATGGGAAGCTACATGGAAAGACACGCGAGGAGGGATTAGTCTATTTTAGATCATAGTTGTGTTCTAGGGATTTGTGAATGTAACAACCTATATTTTAGCCTTGGAAGGTTAGAACTTTGATTTTTACTTATCTTGGTGATTCATTGCTTAGTGTTTGCTGGGTTTAGTTAGAATCTTAATTGAACATTAATACAGATAAGGATTATCATACAAAATTTGTAATGTATATGCATGGATATGAGCTATGTGATATCCAAATGACTATAGTGTTAAGGTGACCAAGGCATGGCATGGTATGGCAAGGCAAGGCATGGCATGGCAAGTCAAGACAAGGCAAGGAATGGAATGGCAAGATAAGGAATGGAAAAGTAAGGAATGAGAAGGAAAGGCATGGCATGACATGGAAAGACAAGGCAATGCAAGGCATGGCATGGCATGGCCTGATAAGGCAAGGCATGGAAAGGCAAGGCATGACAAGGAAGGGAAAGGAAATGCATGTCATGGCAAGGCAACACATGGCAAGGCATGTAATGGTAAGGAAAGGCATGTAAAGGAAATGCATGCCATGGTAAATCATGGCATGGCATGGCATGGCAAGTGAAGGAAAGGCAAGGCATGGCATGGCATGGAAACACATGGCATGGAAATTCAAGTAAATACATGGCAAGGAAATGCATGGAAAGGCAAGGCAAGGCTAGGAAATAAAAGGAAAGGCAAGGCTACGAAATCAAGGGAAGCAAAGGAAAGGCAAGGAAAGGCTAGGAATTGATCACATACTTTTTTGTGGATGCCCCATCCACTTGGCATCTTGCAAATTCATCCATGGAGTTGGATACCTTGGAATTCACAAATGTGGAGTTGTTGCAGGCATGCAAATTATTGGAGGGAACATTCCATGTGGAAAATTGACATTTGAATTGGCTTGATTCCTATTTTTGGTGGTGTGTCCCCTTCATGAGAATTATTTGGTACATACTACTACTATTTTTGGATAAGGGTGAATTGATTTGGAGAGGCTAATGTCCACATGTTGTAACATGGTCAACCATGGATTGAGGAGAGATCTAACTAATTCATTATTATAATATTTATTTGACTTGTCATGGAGTTAGTTAGAAAATAATAATATTTGATTGTATAAGAGAAGAGACTCACTCTATAAATAAGAGTTCTCTCTCTCCATTGTAAAGGGTGGAGAATTTGGGTATTTAGGAGGTCTCCTCTTGGGCTACATTGTAGAACATTTTGGCAAGCTTAATGGAGAATTTGAGGTATATTTTCATTTGATGTGAGGCTTTATTGTGCACTCATATTTTATGTGTTGATTTTGTATTAAGAAACCCTTGTAACATGTTGTGATTGCCATTATAATGAACCATGCTTCATTTTAGATAGAGTAATGTGAGGTTTCAACTCTCTTATTTCTATTGTGATTATGTTAGCCTACATTATTATTATAATTGGTTCTTGGAGTCTTAACTAGGATGGGTTTTCAGTTTTTTGTAAAATTTAGGTAATGAGAACCATTAATTGCATATGGATTTATCACTTAGAAATCTTTCCACCATAAGAGATTCATTAATGCGTAACGCAAGTATTTATAATAACTTTAGAAAAAACAAACTATTCTTACTTACATAGACTTCATTAACACTTTAAAAAGTAATTAATCAAATTAAATAAATTCATACATTCAGACACATAAAATTCACACACTGAAATTTATACATTCATCAACATAAAATGCAAAAACAATGAGATTCATAAAAAATGTGCCATGAAATGTGTGTGTGTGTGTATTCAAAATCGTCTAAATTGTACATTTTTTACAAAATTACACCTCGTGCCCAATATACAAAACCATAGCATGTTCCCTAACATCAAAAAACAACCATATGGTGGCCTAGATACAAAATGGAAGTCATTGGTCACTTTGACCACTACCACCATCGCCACCCTCAAGAGCATATTGTAAATCGATATTTCTTCTTTTTCTCGAAGAATAATATCGAGTGGTTTTGGGCCTAGGTGTGGTGCGTCACTCAGGAGACTGCACAAAGAAAAAACATTGTTATAATTTTTTTCCACAATGAATTAGAAGATTTACAAAATGATACTTTGTAATTCAACAAAAGACAACTCATCACAAATGGTACTAACAATCGTGAGGGTGTTACCCTCCTCCGTGAGCCTAATCTCTCAACGATTCCACCCTACGTCAGTTACAAGGATAAAATCATGAAATTTAAACAAATATGCATAAAATAAATTCCATTCATGATACACAAAATTTTATCATCAACACATTATCTCATCATGAATATCTCGATCCTCGATGGAGAGTCGTTGACAGGTGGAGCGTTCAATTGTACAACCTGCTCTGAGGCAACCTCTACTATGGAAGCCTCGGTGGATGGTGCAAATGGAAATGGTGGTTGGGTTGGGTGGCATATGGGTGCATCTACTGTGGATGGATGCAATGGAATGTGGTGCAGATGGGTGGACTACGGGTGCATCCAATGAGGATGAATGGAATAAGAAAGATGTTGGGGGTGGGCAGCGATGGACCCCATCAGAGTGTACAAGTGATGGAAGAACCCTTGGCCTGGAGTAAGGTAACTTAGAAGATGTGGTCAGGTTCCCAGGGAGAGGACCAATACTAAAACTAGCAAAAATATCCACAACTTGCATACATATTAATAATATTTAGTAAAAAATAGTAAAATTCAACAACATAGATACAACCAATTTGAGATTTAAATGATATTGAACTCTACACATGATACCTGTGATGTAGGTGACTTTTCTATCCTAGGTGGACATTTCTCGTCATTGCTTGGTCCCACAATCTGTAGAAACACAAGAACATTAAAAAATTAAGGATGCCATAAAATAAAGAAATCATTATGGTGAATTTATCAAATGTGACATACCTATGTACGGGGTAGACCGGTTGAGTCGGATGCCTCTATTGCTGCATCAATGATGAAGAGAGACATAGATGCATCCATGGGCATAGAGGGTCTTCTACACGGGCATAGCAAATGCAAAACACCATACAATAAAATATCGATACAAATACATAATACTATACAAATATATAATGATGAAGAACATAGAGATGGTTAAGATACTAACCTCCTCCTTGAAGCTTCATTGTCCACTAGCCTCAATAGTCCCATAACAAGTCTTCCCACAAATCAAGCATCTGTGAGGTTCACATGGACGAATGCTATGTCCATGTGCCCTCTCCTCACTAAACTTTGTTGTACGGGGTGAAGCTCTGACCCCTCTATCAATGTCACCAACAGGAACCTCCTACAGAGATAGTGTAACAAAGCTACCATGTTGCACTAGGCTCCAAGTCAATGATGATATAGATACTTGTACCTATTTCAATCTCTTTGTAATAGAAGGATGTTGGGAAGGGGGGTTAGGCCTTCGCATGGGGGGATGAGGACCTAACATGGGATCGCACCTAGCATGCTACCGATCCTATGGGGACCCTCGACCCACCCCCTGGAATTCACGCATGTCAAAGTAGTTGACATGTCGACCCAAAATAAATTCAACCCATAATTTTGTCAAAAAATATAAAGGCACCTACATGTTATTGTACGAAGGTTTATCAAATACCATGTACCACCTATCCATCCAGTTTTCACTCATTTTTGAGTGGACGCACCAGTCAATGAAAATGTGTTTCTTGTTCACATGTGGTTATTGTCCAAATCGAGGATCAATAAAAATATACATTAGTTTTTGTTTTGAAATACCCAATTCTCTAACTTGGTTTCTATCGAATACAACATTGTAATACTCAAACATTTTTTCCCTATATTTAGAAATAGAAGTCAATTTCCCTTGGGCACTTGCAATGCACCTCACAATGACGTCAAATGAAGTGGTCAAGGACTCTATGTTTGGTTCTCTCATGCCCCTTAATTGATTTACAAGTGTTCTTAATCTGGCCAACCCCTCATCAATTTGAGTGTTTATGTTGGGTGGTTAGGGTGGGTTGGGGTTTTCCTCACCTTGGTCTACTGGTTGGCAAATTACATTGTCTTCGGGTTCCATTTTATAATATATGTTGCAATTTAATAAGGAAATTTAATAAGTGGACTTATGAAAAATGTATTACAAACAACAATTTCATTTTTTCCCAAAAAAAGCATTAACATAATTTTGTGTAAAACAAATAAAAACTATGCATTATCTTTACAATGAACTTGAAAAAAACCTATACAATATTAGTGAATTTTTGATACATTTAAATTCAAGTATTAATTATGTGTAGTGAACCTTGCTAATAAGTTTTTAATGTCATTGGGATTTACTTCCATAACCCATGACTAATTGTTTTGTATTTTTGAAAAGCCAAGAGAGGAAATGACAAAAAATCAACCATACCTTTCTTGCAATGGACACAGTGGCAAGATCCCAAGATTTGATCCTCCTCTATTCATCCTCTTAGCTTTCTCCAATTGGGAAAATCACGAGGTGCAGTGTGCAAATAAGCACAAAACACACCCGTGATTCCTTAAAAATCGGGCACAGTAGGAATGCGCATGTGTTCTCAGGAACATGCACGTGTTCTTAAGAATGTGTGTGTGTTCCTACCGACGAACCTATGTGGAAAGCTTACTGGAGGTTTGGGCCTTTCCAAACCTATAGGATTAGGAACACATGCACATTCTTCAAAATGCACACGTGTTCATGTGAGTGCATGTTCCTGCTGACCCCCTTGCCACTTTTTCATCCACCAACTTTGTGCACACACCCATAACATTGAATTTGTATATAAAAATTTCTCAAAGGGAAGCACATATAGAAATCTGTAATGGACTTTATTATATATAGGATTTCATATATTTTTTAAATTTAATTAAATTAAGATAAGCATTGATTTTCTTCCTAATGACTAAGTTATCATTAAATTTGTATCATTTGATTGAGACAAGATTTTTAAATTCAAATTTTGGTTCTGGGTGCAAGTATCTAGGTTAATGTGATGGCATCCTCCCTCGGTTTGGTATTAACATCGCTCATTATTTTTGTTTGATGGCTTGTAAACCATATTTATCTTGTGATTGGTATCTATGAGATACTATAGGGTATCTTTCTATAATGGCATATCTTTATGTTGAGATTTCATTTCACATTAATACTCCTATTATAATTTCAGATAGATACCATATAATATCCCATAGATACCAACCACAAGCTAAAGATAGTTTACAAGCCATAACACCAAAATCACAAGTGGTGTTAGTACCAAACTGAGGGAATATGCCATCACATTAACCTAGATACTTGCACCACAAACCCAAAGTTGACTTTAAGCAAGAAAAAGTCCATGTTATTCAAGGCTACTGACCTAGTAGCATCCTCAGATCTACCCCACCATGACTTTACATAATTATGTAGAAATGAAACCTCACCACCTATAATAACTTATTTGTGATTTATAAGGGTGTGTACTTCCACTCTTTCCAGATGCCTCTAGCATTTGGGCCATTAACATGTTTCCTTACGTCTAAGAAACATAATCTTTTGTCCAAGCGTGTGTGTGTGTGTGTGTGTAATCATCCCTATATAATAATTGCTATGCATGTGGGATTATTCACTACACAAACCCCCAATGTAACACCTACACACACCATTTAGGAGAGGAATACTAATGTGAAAGTAATTAATCCTAGCATAAGGATACGCCACTGTGACAAGTTAACATGTAATATCACATAGATAACAACCACGTGCTAAACACATCCCATAAGGCCGATGTTGGATATGCCATTGTGACCAGATAACAATAAAGAATTGAAGACAACTCACAAGGCGTGATACTGAAACTGCTAGCAAAGTGGGATATGTCATTGTAACTAGATAAAAACCAAAAGCAAAGACAACCTATATGGCATTATAAACAACTAGCAATGTGGGGCATGCCAATGTAACTAGATAACAACCACAAGACAAAGTCAACCCACAAAGCATGATACTGAAACCAATCACTATGTGAGATATGCCACTACAACAAGATAGTGTGTAACATCTCATAGATAACAACCACAAACCAAAGACAACCCACAAAGCATGATATTGAAATTGCTAGTGATATTAGTACCAAAGTGAAGGAGGATTCTATCACATCAACTGAGAGACTTGGTATTCTAAATATGCTAGCGACGTTAGTACCAAAGTGAAGAAGGATGTTATTACTCCAACACACCACCAGTGATGTTAATACCAAAATTAATGAGAATGTTATCACATCCATCGAGAGACTTGGAACCCTAAAACCACTACATATCTTAGTACCAAAATGAGGAAGGATGATATCACCTCAACAAACCGCTAGTGATGTTGGTACAAAAGTGAGGGAAGACACTATCATATCAACAAACCACTAACAATGTTAATATTAAAGTGAGGGGAAATTTAATCAACATCATTATCATATTAGTACATCTAAACATATTAATCTCAATTTAAATGAAACATATTAATATGAGGGGCACTACCTCTATGGAAACCCTCATTTTTACTTAGAAAAGCGAGGTGGATTTTATATCCCAATATTGAAGAGATTGTACAACTTATGTCCCATTTGTCCATCCTATCATATGTCTTCTAAATATGATAGTTTATATAAAACTAAAATAAAGTAATAATAAATTTAATGTCCAACTAAATAATGATCATAATGCATATACCAAGCTAAATATATAAGCACACCAATGTAAATCCATCCTACCTCGGGATCTTTTAAGCACAAAAAGATTTTCATCTTCTTTTTTTGGATCCCTCTTGGTGATTAATAGATTTGAAGTTAAGATGGATGTATGCTAGTTAGAGTTTATGACCTATTTAAAATTTATATAACTAAACCTCATTATCAATAATATAACACATGCATTTAGAAACAACGATGGAAAAAACGACAAAATATGATTGCAAGAGGCTCAAAAAATATCTAGTGAAATCAATAGATGTTAGTAGCTCTTCGCATGTAAGACGCAACTTCAGACCTTCGCTTCACCTCCAAAAATCCCAAGTTGAAGCTAAAGGGTTTTAAGCCCCAAGCGAGAAAGAGAATTATAACCCAATACACTTTGAAGGTCCCTTTAGACTAGAGTACTTTCAAAGTATCAAGGATTTAGGTGGTGATATCCCTTATACTAAATCCTACAAGGGTTTAATTACATCAAGCCCTCATATTGAACAATCAAAAATCCTCAAAGGAAGGGTATCTAAGTTTAGAAAAAATGTATGTGGTGCTTATGTGCCTTATGAAGAGAAGGCCTCTTATGATCATTATCAAAACTGGATCAGAGCGCCCAGTAAACATGCACCTTTGGAAAATTTGATATGTGCCAAACGATGTTGGGAATTGGAAGGAGGAGATCACATTGAAGATGAGGATGTGTTTCCTGGTGCGGTTAATAGTGTTGGAACTTTGTAGTTTTGAATTTCAACTTAGGATAAATGTCAAGTATTTGATTAATAGTATCCACATCAAGTGTTTGATGAAATCCCTACATGCCAAGTGATTAATGAAACACTTTAATGCCAAGTGTTTGATAAAATACATATCTGATAAGTGTTTTCTCAAACCTTTGAATGTGAAATGTTTGATGAAATGTCTACTAGACAAGTATGTGGTGAAACCACTGTTATAAATCCCAAATTTCAGATATGGCACTGAAGTTTCACAGCAAGAACACCATACTTTTGTGGGTGAATTCAAATGATTTTGTGGTATATTTGAAGCAACAATTGGTATATGGAATCCCTATGGAACAACGACATCTCATTTTTTAGTGTAGACAACTAGAAGACCAATCTTTGTTGTTTGACTATAGCTTATGAAAATATTCAACTACCCATTTGGCATTGTGATTACTAGGAGAAGCGATGGGGCGTAGGGCCTTTTCAACTTCAAATCCAAATTCCTTTAAGGACGTGGTCAAAAATAAGAAATATTCCACTACAACTACTTCAACTCCTTCTCTACTTGGTGCCTATATAACATATAAAGTGGAAGATGAACCATTGGTGGAGATTACAGTGTGTGAGGTCACTCAACTACATCAAAACTATGAATTGGTTCTTGTTATTTGCATATTTAATGGTTATTGGCCTATTTCATCATATTTATACCAGTGGATCCACTCAAATTGGATAAAGAGTTGAGTTATCTCTTTGTTCCAACATTTTGTATAGTTCATTTTTATATCATGTTGATTATGATCAAGTTTTTAAGGAGGGTCCTTGCTTTTGGGGACTAGAAAAACTTTCTATAACTCCTTGGTTCCTAGAATTTGATCCAAGTTCTATGACAATCGGATGTCAATTTAGGTTTGTCTCCCAAATTGGCCTTTACATTTCTAGCATATCTTAGTTATGAAGAATATCAAGAATATTTTGAACAATTACATAAAAACATATTTTATAGCAACTA
>JASDQU011029048.1:20327-31154 GCA_032191745.1 Picea mariana | reverse complement strand
AGGCCGGTCAATGTTTTGTTTACGATAGAAAACCACAATTGGGTTTCGGGGTTTTCAAATCCCCGATGTCACCACCCTTCGGGGTCCCGATTTCTCGATCGCCGATACCTTGATGCACTCCTTTGTTGCCTTAGCCTCCGGGCTATGCGCTTAGTCCATGCGACCTCCTCTCATATGACCGCTGTCATACTCCCTATCAGGTTTCAGGGTTTTGAGTGTTGAGATGTACTAAATCTCTTGCCCACGGAATCCCTGATATTTCGACTCGCGATTTCCCGATATGACGTCACTAGGATGCCCTTCCACCGTAACCACAATCAACAACGATGAATAGTCGCTGAGATCAACGGCTCCAAATCTTCCTCGGGGTTTCGCGACTTCAATTGTCAAAATGTTTTGGTCTTCGTTTTCCCCAATTTCATGAATGCCGATTTCCCGATCACTCTTCTGAATTCTGACACGCGTCCCAAGTGATGGATAGTTCAGATTGAACCTCGAGTTTTGCCACTTTACAAAACCATGAACACTCACTTACCTGAACTCTGATGACCACATCCCCGATCTAGATGACCACACGACACGTGTCCTCTCTGAGATCCTATGGCTATGATCCTTTTGTTGTTTTGGGGCTCAACAGGTCTCGGACTCTTGTCTTCTGAAGCTTCAAAATGTTGATGGACTCTCGATCCCTGCCACCTGTCCCAGTAGATGGATGGCTCTGAACTCGTCGGGATTTTCACAATGGACTTCCCCGACCTCTTATCCATGGTACTTCCAATTTCCCGAACCCCGACACCTCAATATCCCGATGCCTCTCAGGGTTCTTACTCTGCTCACGAGGATTTAAACCCTGTGCAACTCCTATCAGATCGGATGGCTGATGGGTAATTGATCAACGATCCAACAGCTCACGACCCCTAGAGCTTGGAATCCGAACGCGATTGTAACCTCCTCACTTCTTTGGCAGATCCAACGGCTGACGGGATTTTGCTAATCCTCCCCACAAGATCCTGACCATAGATCTCTTCTTCTTTGATGTTTTCTATGGGTGAACCTAGTATTCCTCTGTGAAAACTGGTCCTCCTGCACGTAACTTTGTAGCGCCTATTCAAACACTCCACGGTACAAACTTCCGATGCTTCTCTTCGACGAGCTTGAAAGCCTTATCCCTCCTGAGATCCCACACAACTCTAAGTATTCAAGAAGACCTTTGCACTCACTCCTTGCGACAATTCTCAAACACTTCCAAGTGTTGAGTTCTTTCGACCCTGTGCACACCTGCAGCAGCAGTCCCTGAATTCTTCACTCAGATTCACAATTCTGAGTCTTGCTTGGCCTACACACTCCTTGCACGGCTCCTGTGCCCAACTGCACTTCTGGGTATTTAGAAAAAAAGTTAATCTATCTGAACCCTCCATCAACGCACTCCTTGCAGATGACTTCAACTGCACTCCTTGCAGGAACTCTGGTTCAGATAGAGAAACAATTGAAACTAATTCTCTCTACCCTTCAGACTTCAACTTAGAACATGAAATCATATACACAACATAATTAAAGCATATGTATAACAGAAAGAAAACATTCATGAGCATATCAACATCAATACACAGAGAACAACACAGAACCATGAATTTGAATCGAACTCTTCTATTAATTAAAATATCAATACATGGGTGTTTTTACACAGCTCTCTGCATGCTCTTTCTCTTCCTTCTCAATAATGTTACAATGCACAATGAGGGTGTCTATAGCCGTTTTCCCTCCACTCATTATAAAACTGTCTAATCTAATATTCAATTCTACCTACTTACATAAATGCCTCCTACCTACTATGGATGAGAGCGGGCTGCTCAAGGTTCGATTACAGTAAATGAGTATGCCTCTCCTTAATTATCACATTTAAGTTTGGCACATCCATTCTTCTTCAAAAGTCTTTACACAATTTAACATATGCTCAAAATGTGTGGCACTTGCCCCCACGCTCACTTGATGTTGACGATGCTCCTGCATCAGTTTGCTAAAGTTGCATCTCGGCGTTGCTTGTCAAAATGTTCAAGATAAACTAAGCACTCCTCAAGTTGATTCATGTCAGGAAGGAGCTCAAATGCTATTTTAAGTGAAGGAACTTCAAATTCAATCATCAAAACTGCTTCCACTCCATGGATGATTTGGAAAGGAGAGAAACCAATGGAAATTTTGACTAAGATTCGGTAATCCCACAAGGTTGGGTATAGCATCAAGTGCCAGTTCATTCGAGTTGAATTAACCATTCTTCTCAATATCATTTTTAATGACTTGTTCATGGTGTCAACTTAACCATTGGACTTGGGATAGTAGGGAGACAAATTATCATACCTAAATCCCACTTTTGATGCTAGCTCTAACATGATGGGGTTCTGAAAGTGACTGCCATGGTCAGTGAAAATATTTCTCGGAACCTCGAACCTAGCTATGACCTACTTAAAGATGAAGAGTTTTGTATTTTCCCCATCATTAGAAAATGTTGGCATGGCCTCGGCCCACTTATTAAAGTAGTCGATGAGAACAATAATGTAACAATTCCCCCTATCCGAAGTGGGGTGGCATGTCATGAAATATACCCCCCACTTGGTGAAGAGGCTAATAGTAATAATGGGAAACATGGGAGTGGGATGTGCACACATTTCATTAGTGAATATTTGACACGGGTGACACTTCTTTACTGCCTCGATACAATATTTGAATATCGTGGGCCAAAAGTACCCAGTGCACAGAATCGTTTGGGTTATTTCCAACCTAGATAGGTCACCACCACATTCTCCACTATGATAGTCATTCAAAAGATCATCCGCTTCTTCAAAAGTCAAACAACGATGAAGAATCGAGTCTACCCCACACCAATACAATGTGTCAACGATGATGAAGTATTTTTTAGCCATGTGACGAACTCATCGTCGCTTGTCTAATGAATAGTTTGGAGGGAACTTCAGAGTCTGGAGATATATAAGGATATCCCCATACCATGGGTTGGACGAAGAAATGAGAAAAATGTGCTCATACAAAAAAGAGTCTATGTTCTTGCTTTCCTCATTCTCCACTGGGAACTCTGACATCAACTCAACGAATACCAAAGATTTCTTATACTTTGTGGACACAAAATCCAAATCGAACTCTTGAAGCACAAAAATCCACTTGTTGTACTTCCCGCCAATAATTATCCTAGTAAAAACATATTGAAATTGATTGACAATGGCGATGATGGTTGTATTATGTAATATAATATAATGTCAAATCCGATGGACATCATGGAAATATTCCAACACCATCTTTTCCACATACGTATAATTGAGTTAAAGACCCATGAGAGCGTGACTTAAGTAATAAATGACATGATATTCGATCTAATAATTGTCCTGAACTAGAACCATGCCAATTGAAGACTTAGATGTTGACAAATACAACAATAAGTATCGATTGTAATTAGGGGGACTCAATAAAGGAGTCAAAACCAAATCTTTCTTTAATGCATAAAAGGAATGTTGTGTGACTTCACCCCAACAGAATGGGACCCCATTCTTCAAAAGGCACATAAAGCCCTTTGTTATGTTATCATAATTCGGCACAAAATGACTAAGGAAATTCACATTTCCTTGTAGGATCTGAAGTTATCTGATTGTATGTGGGGGAGGAACTGAGTTCTTTCCTCAACCTTCAAGGGGTCAACCATGATCCCTTTTTTTGAAATGATGAATCCAAAAATATTACCATAGGTCACACAAAAAATACATTTGTGTTGATTCAATCGGATCCTATAGAAATGACATCGTTCAAAATATAAGTGGAGGTGTAAGAGATGTTGGGCCCTCTTGCATGAGTGAGCCATGAGATCATCTAAGTATGCCTCCACTATATTCTTCAAGTCATGAAAAGAAAACATCGTGGCTTGTTGGAATGTTGCACCAACATTTTTAATACCAAATGACATTTGTCTGTAAGTGAAAGTACCCCAGGGACATATGAAGTTCATTTTGTGTTGGTCTTTTGGATGAATTTCAATCTGGTTGTAGCTGGAAAATCCATCCATGAATGAGAATATTTCACTTCCCACACACTCATCCAAGATATGATCAATGAATGGTATCGAGAAGTTACCTTTAGGACAAACCTTATTCAAGTCCCTAAAATCCATGCAAACACATATTGTACCCTACTTCTTATCAATGGGAACAATGTTGGAGACCCATTCCATCAGAGGAATTGGGTAGATAAATCTTGCATTAAGTATCTTTTCCACTTGTACTTTTATTACTGCTTCCTTTTGTTGGGTTCACAGGTCTCAATGTTTTTTGAACCAACTTTGCATTTTCTTAGGTTTGAATTTTATGTTGAACTATCCGAGGATCAATGCCAAGAATTTCCTCATAAGACCATGCGAACACATATCAAAACTCCTTAAAGAGTGTTGTACATTGATAAATCTCATTCTGTGAGCATTCTTCTTCGATAAAGACATTTTTGATAATTTCAGGATTCTTAAAAATGTTGACTGAGATCATCTTTGATATATTAGCCATGTTTCCTTTGGAATAGACACCATGTCTAGCCAAGGGATTGACTATTTCATCAACACTTCCAAAAAAGTTTGCCTTGAACTTTGCACTCTCTATTCAACTGAGTTCAGGGAGGAAATACGATCTATGATGAAAATCCCCCAATGGCCTTTCAACTCTGACCATTTCCTCGATGATTGCTTCGTCCAAAGGCAAGACGATATCTAAATAGTCTTGTGATCTTGAAGAGTTTTGAGCCCAAATAAGCTCAAGAAAGAGATCATCCTCCTCGGAGAGGGAAGTATTTTGATATAGCTATGTCATGGCCTACTGAATGTATTGATAATATACTTCAGCTACAAACAAGATTTCAGCCATCCCGACATGAAATCAACCTTCAACCATACTAGACGGTGAGGGAAGGGTCCATGGGTATTTCATATACAACATTCTAAACAAAATGACCCTATTAACTAGAGTGGCGCTAACATATGAAATTAGTGTGGGAGATTCAAAAGATCCCATAAGTGAAGGGTACATCTTGAAACTGATGCTCTCAGTGGCCGCCTCAGAGTTTTCAATCCAAGGGACAATATTCTAAGGGTTAGTTGTCATGTCAAAAAGGTTGCACACCACTTGATCAATGGTCATGATTCTCCCCTCATGGGGAAAACATATAATCGAAAATATTGTCAAGATGAAAAACCTTCATGGAATATGTAAAAATTCTTCCTAAAAAGATATTATAGTCAAGCGACGCGTCGACTGCTTAAACCTCTACGGAAACAGACTTTCCCCCTAGTGTAACTAGACAAGAAGGAATCAAATCATGTGGTCAAAACAGACATCCATCGAAGGAAGTAAAGAGTTTAGGAGAAGGGGTAAGTTCATGAGAACCTATATATTTCCAACATGACAATGTCATTACACACATTGAAGCATCTTCATCAATGGCAGTTCTCTAAAATAATATATTGTTGCAAACAACACCAAACTGAAAAGATACATGATATGGAAGGCATGGTCTCACATCAATAGCATGAAACTTCATTAAAATTTGACTACAAGAGTCAACAAATCCTATGGCATACAATAACACAGTGCGCTGCGAGGGGAAACTTTGGAGCACCTCCAAATCAGACATTGCATAAGGCGTTTGAGCCAAATCCTCAACAATTGAATAATTGGGGGTGGATCTTGCATTGGGGTTATTTGTTGTCCTTTTATAAATACCATTAGGTATGTGTAGCATTGTCTCTTTTTCAATATTCTCTTTGTGGAGAGGGGATTGATCCTTTGAATTTTACTTACCCTTCTTAGTCGACTCTGAATTATCATAATCCTGAGTCCTTGTCGACAAATATACAACCTTTAGCTTCGAAGCACTAAGAATGTTTACTACTCCTTTATATCCATTAAAGGGGGTAGCACTTGAAGTGCCCCCTTGTGGGTTGAAGTTGGAAGAACCAACCTTCAAATTCTTCCCTTGTGGGAAAGGGTTCTACAATACAACAAGCTATTGTTGTTGATTCAACTTAATAATATGTTTGGCTTCTTCCATTTGTGGGAAATGATGTGTAAGGTGATCATCATTACAAAGATCGCAAGGAAACTTCAACTTCCTTTTATCATACTTGGCCCCAAAAACATTCTTATCCTACTTTTTGTTATTTCCCCCACCACCTTTCTTACCTTTTCCTTCTTTCTTCTCTCTAGGTTGTTGAGGAACCTTCGAATTATTCATTTGCACAGAATGTACTTCGAAAGATTGGGTGGCAAGGGTAGTCGAGCCAATGGCTGGACCAACTGCATGTTGTTGAATAACAAGTTTTTTCATCTTTCTAGTGGCCACGTCTATGAATTTTGTTTGGGAAGAACCCAATATACCATCGAAATTTGGGTTAGACTTTGACTTTGCAAAGTTGAGAGTAGATCGCGGTGCGTTTGACATCGACATAATATCATAGAGCATGCATGACTAAGAGTATATGAGCTCTAACTGTTGCACCTGAAAGATTGTATGTTCCTCTGAAAACACTTTCGAAGTTGTAACATCTTTCAAAATATAAGGGAGTAGATATTTCAGGAACCATTCAAGGAGGAAATTAGGTGGAACCATAGCCTTAATCAATCTCTTCCTTCTCCTCCATTCATGAATGTGATCGGAAATGTAAGTGGCATTATGGTCCTCAAAATTCAATTACTTTCCCCTCTCACATTCAATATACCATTTGGCAACACCTCTAGTAAGAGTACATTGGAACAAATGCAATCTAATCAAATCATCATTGAGCGAGTTGGACGAACACCACAAGTGGAATGTCGTAACGTGGTCATGTGGATCCTCACCATTTTTCCCTTCAAATTTTGGAATGTCGGAAGGTAATTTGGTCTGGACTAGAGGCCAACTAGGGTCATGATGAATGGGATCATTCATCAACTTGGATAAGTATGGAAAATGCAACATGTCCATAAATGGTAACCTGGGTTGTGTCATTGACTAATAAGCAACTTGAAAAGAAGATCCTATGTTGTAACTGACACCCAGATGCCAGAAAGAGTTTTCTATCAAACCATAGCTTGGGATGAAACCTTGTGGCCCCTTGTTGAACAAAGTAAATCCTCCACCCATATGGTTCCTCAACGGTTACCTCCTCTAGTTCTGAAGCGTTGACTTTTAGAGGATCAATGTTTATGATATCGATCTAACCAGCTGTTATGAAAGTGCCAAATTGAACAAGTTAACACCTTTGTGGAGGAGGGGGAGAATTATTCCTAACCTCTTCTTCAAGAGGAAGGCCCTGAATTCTCCTCGATCTCCAGGGAGGTAGGTTGGCCACTTTGAGTGATAAAATCTCTATGACAATTGAATCACCTTCCTAAAGTTGATCTACGATCACCAATCACACCGCTACAAATCCCTAAAAGACAATACAAACACAAACAAATTTTTCAAGATTCCGACTCAAGTGGATTAGGGCTTGGGACCAGAATGTCAACAAAGTTGGCTCGGGCCCTTCTGGACGAAGGCACGATTTTATTAAGTCTCGTGGACCAAAGCATGAAGGTATGAGAAACAATTATCCTGACCTCTACTGATCATCCTTATTCAGTGCCAATACCCACACTTTGTGGGGCACCCTCTAATAGTATTGAAGTGTGTGATACAAAATGTACCCTAGGTACTATGATAAACCCCCACAATCACCTTGTGATATACCTAGGAAAATAAACTAAGGTTACTAGCTTGCAATTAGTGCCAGATGGGTACACTCGACAGCTAGGATTGAACGTATGGGTAGGGTAAATAATCTCGAAGCTCTTCTATATGATTGTCTACAAAAGGGCCATTGTCACTTTAGAAAATCTCAAACTAGGTCTGAAGTTCCAGAGGACTGGCTTCAAGAGGGCCAGTATCACTTCAAGAAGACTTCAACTAGGTTCAAAATTCACAGACGACTGACACCAAATGAGTTAGTGTCACTTTAGGAAAATCCTCCAATGTACGATCTATCCTCTATGCTCAATCTAGCTTCAGAGGGGAATATCCTCAGCTATTCCTTACATGAACTCGTGTTTAACTCTTGTGTTATAGGAGCTTATAGACCAAATTATATGACAATTGGATTCTACACTCCCTATCTCAGAAACTTGTGTTTGTTTAGTGGCCTTGGAGAAATTTACTCTCCAACCTACACAAAGGCCCTAGCCTAACCTTGTTCGTTCACCCTAGAAAAATGAAATTTTCTAATAAATTTTAGTCACGCATTAATTTTAATGTGTTTTAATTTAATAAAAAAGGGCATGGATACAAATTTGGTGATGTTCAGACCGACTCCAAAAGTAATGCAAAATAAGAACGCAATGTAGTTTCTTCAAATGAAAATGGATGCAACTACACTTATGAAACAAATTCTTTTCTTTTTTAGATGAAAACAAAAAAATTTAGTACAATCTTTAAGACACCTTTAGATGCACTTCGCAATTCTCTTTTCCGAAAACAGATGCACACAAGAGTGAAAAACTTGTACTACTGAATTATTTTCTTTTTTAATGAAAGGCTACCACTACCAAAGCATGATATGATGCAACTAACTGAATGTTGAGTAACTACCTATTTTATTGCAAATATAGAAGGCAACGGTTCAATAAAGGAGAAGGAAACAAACAAGAATATTTTTGTTCCTTCTAGTTTACAAAAGAAAATAAAAATAAAGGATTTCAATATTTTCTTTTTGAAACAAGGAAAAGTAGGTAAAGAGATAGAAAGCGTTTAACCAAGGAACCACTGAAAACTCAGTGAGTCTGGACGTTTAGAAAAACAATTTTGATCTTCCAATCAACCAGACAAACCTTATACAAAATAACTCAAGAAATATTTTTTTCTTTCTTCTGTATTATACCCTTTCATATTTCAACAAAGAAAAACTCAATCAGAGACTCAGGATATCCCAAACAACTGAAGAAATCAAATATTGAACCCAGAAATAAAGAGGAATTTAAAAAAAAATCAAATTCACACAGGTCTACGATCGTTAGCAGTGTAACTCACGTATATACATGTGATATAGAGATGAAAATCACATATGTACGCATGCTACAGAACAACAACTCACATATGTTTAGGTAAGTTAAAAAAAAAAAAATCCACTCCCAGAAAGAGGGTTTTAGGACTTGGTAACACCTCCTAAGATACTAAAGACTATGTAAAAGACTCTTAAACTACATAAAAAATTACAAGGAAAGCAAGCAAGAGACCTTAATACACTGACCCAAACTAGGAGAATCCCCAGTATGGTTGCCAATTCTGTTGATAGGATTTCCCCCCTGTGATTCTGGGTCATAATCACAGCAGATCAAAGTGCATGGAGAAGATAGATATATTCCCTCTAGGATAAGCACACAAAACTTGAAATACTAACTAATTTACAAGGATAAGTCAGGGAAGGAAGAGAGAGAAAGGGTGCACCATAAGTCTCTCGTTTGATGTCAATCCCACTCCTTTCTCTTGACGAGTCCCAGATCCTTTGCTGGAAGCAACCTGGAAAATGGACACAATACAAGAGTTGCTATGAAGGTAGTTACACGACCAGAGAGTATACATGTCACACATCATATTCAAGGTAAACTTAATAATAAAATACANGATATGAGGGAAAACAAACTCTTATATTAACACAGAATCAGAAAGGTAAGTTACAACCTTGTCTCTCCTTTGGCATTGTCTCAAAGCCAACTATCCGAGCTCCTCCAAGAATCCCTCAAGCATCAACTTAGCCACTATGTTATTCCTTGAATGGCCCAAGTAGGGTTAAGGATACACCAATATCCATGTAAATAGGAAAGAGATGCTAGAAAAATAGTTTCCAGATAACAAGGGTTCTGCTCAGAGGATTACAAGAAAGGGAGGCTTGCTAGAAACTGGCAGCATAATCTTGCACCAAGGGACTTGAACTATCCTTATCCCTCAAAGGTTCTTTTATCTCTTCCCCAAGAGGTTGGATTATGTTGTGTATGAGAATGGATGTTGGGGAAAAATCCCAACCTAAAAACCCACCCGAAGAACACATAATTATTTTAATTTTTATGATTTTTTAGGGCATCTACGGGTTGCAAGACATAGAGTCATGGATTTCTACACTTTGCATTAGGGAAAACTGTGGATATGATCATAAGGCATGTTTTTTTAATTCTTTTGGAGAGGAAACTTGGGATTTTTTTTAGCAAGCTTTGGGAAAAGGTTAGGCCATGGCACAAATGCATAGGTGTGGCATTTTGTGCTATAATAGGGAGATAAAGAAATGGTTGATTTATTCTTACTTGACCACCAAATAAAGCATGAACCCAAACTGACATTGTACTCTAAAGTGGACTTGAAATCTATGTCATCGCCATCCCAATATGAATCTATGAATCCTATGAGATCCAATGCACAACCAACTGCATAGTTAATCCCATAACTCATGGTTCCCTGGACATATCTGAGGATGCACTTGGAATACTTCCAGTGTAGATCATGGGGATCTTGCATGTATCTGGAAATTTCTCCTACTTCATATGAGATATCTAGACAAGTGTGGGTGAGACACAAAAGAATCCCCACCAATTGTTGATACAAAGTGATGTCCACTAATGGTGTATCCCTTCCATCCTAAACTCTAATCCCAGATAAGGGTGTAGATGAAGACTTACAATATGCCATGTAGAATCTATCTAGAATATCCATGACATACTTATCCTGAGAAATTTTGATTCTAGAAATATCTTGACTAATCTCAACACCAAGAAATAAGTGAAG
>JASDQU011029048.1:0-19643 GCA_032191745.1 Picea mariana | reverse complement strand
GAAACATATGGAAATGCATGGGAATCTCTAGTTCAAAATATGAAAGTACATGAGAAGGATCCTCATGTTGAGATCGAGTCCTCCTTGAATCCAATGGATCCCCTACAAGGTCGCATGTTGCATGAAGTGTGGATTGTGCCCACTTGGGCATCTGTTGAAGCTCCAACATTGGTTCTTCATCCACATGTACTACATGTCTATCTCTTTGTACAAAATCCTATGAATATGAGTCTAAATATGTAGCATCTGAGTGTATGGAATCATCATCTCAGATGTTTGGAACTAATGGAAGCACATGAGTATCTACATGTTGCATTGGTGGTGCATGCAAAGGACTTTCCTGAAACTGATCAATGCTGTCAATGATGAGCTCGTCTATAGAGGGATCAATCAATTTGTACCCCTTCACATCATCTAGATATCCCACAAATATGAAAGGTGTGCTCTATGGATACAATGCTTTCCTCTTTTCAAAAGGAATATGGGCCCATGTAGGAGATCGAAAGATGCGAAAGTGTGTGACATATAGTTTGTCACCTATCCAAGCCTCAAAAGGTGTCATGTCCTCAAGATATATATGAGGAGATATTTTATGTATGTAATCAACACAGTTAAGTTCCTCAGCCCAAACCTTGGAAGGAAGAGACATCACATGCAACATGCAATTGGTCATATCCTTAAGAGATATGTTCTTCCTTTAAGCAACTCCATTCTATTGTGGAGCGTATGGAATTGTATACCAGCCTCATGACAAAGGTTCTGAAAATATTTGTTGATATAATCCCCCCCATTGTATGTATGGAGGATCTTGATCTTCTTCCAAATGTGTGTCTATACTAGAGCTTTGAAGTCTTTGAGATGCTAAAAAACTTTAGACTTTTTCCTGAGAAAATAAACCCAAGTATAGCGTGAGTAATCATAAATAAATGTGAGGACATACCTTGCTTTGTTGATGGAAGGATGTGTAAATGGACCCATGAGATCAGTGTGAACAAGATCTAAGGAAGAGTAGGCTCTCCTTTCCTTCCCCTTTTCAAACCTCTCTTCAGGATGCTTGCCAAGAATTCATACTTCACAAACCCCTTCAAAAAAGTGAATGTTTGGCAAGCCTTTGAATATTCCTTTCTTTGCAATTCACTACACGTACCTAAAGTTTAAATGACCAAATATCTCATGCCATACTCTACTAATATCATCAGCATGTGTTAGTAGTAAACAGGAGTCATGGTCAACAAACTTAGTGAATTTATACAACCTTTATTTGTGATCTACCTCACCAATTGCAGTAATGGAATTGTCATGCATGTCAAGTACAAAAACTGAATCTGATGTAAATTCAACCTTTTTACCTGTTTGAGTGATCTGATAAACTGAGAGCATATTTATAGAAATCTTTGGAACATGTAAAACATTCTTGAAACTGTCATTAGGGAGTTCCACTCTTCCCTCTCCTACTAGTGCTACTAGAGTACCATCCACCATGAGTATAGGGGGTCTTGATCATGAACTCAAAGAAGTAAAAATTTCCTCTTTCCTTTCCATATGATGTGATGTGACAGAATCTATAATCCATGAATCAGATGAGGATGTAATTACAACTAGGGCATGATGATTACCTTTCTTAGGAGCATGATATTCTCCCTTCTTCTTCTTGGCTCCTTCAGGAATGAAGTTTCCAAGGTTGTTTTGTTGCAGTACATTTTTCATAAGATCGATTTGATTCTTCATACATGTGAATTATTCATGATTTGGTTTATTGCAATAAGTGCACTGCTTTCCCTTCTTCTTCTTCTTCTCTTTTGAATTTGAAGTCTTTGGAACCTGAAGAATCCTTGAAAGGTTTGGAATATTCCTCCTTTTATTTTTGTTTCTCCTTCCGTTTCTATTTGGATTTCTAATTGGATGACCCTTTTCCATATTGTATGGTGAGCGCATGTTCTTTGGGTTCCTTAATTAGACCCATCTGAATAATTTTTTCCTACTCATGAGTGAGAGAATCAATGAACTTCTACACGGTAGGAATATTCCACTTTGATCCCAAGATACATTTGCCAAAAGGGAAAGTGGAGACATAGACAACATATTTTGGTCCTTGCTTGGTCAATATTGTTAGAATAATTTGGTTCAATTGTTTAGACTTATCAATACCAAAATATGCCAAGATCAATATCAAATATTTAAAATTTCTAAATAAATCTTGTATATTATCAAAAAATTTAGGATCCAAGGTATTCAACTCTACCTCAAGCATATGACCTCGCATCTCATCCTTCTTTCCAAAGAGACCTTCCAAGGTGGTCCATATCTCATTTCGAGTCTTGCATGCGACAACATGAAACCATAAATCATCTGAAAGTAAGTCAAGAAGAATTCATGTGGCCTCATCCTTATGGTTCTCCCATCTGGTCTTCTCAATTGTTGCTGTAGGTTTTGTTTCTGTCGCCATCATCAAATTGTAAAATCCTTTCCTTTTGAGTTGGAATTCAGCCTTCATATTCCATTCAAAATAATTGTACAGTGTGAGGATTATCACCAAAGTTGACTGACGAATTGGTGTTGTATCCATCCCTCTCACTGGTTTTGAAAACCCTGAAAATTAACCCTCAATTTGTAAGTCAAAATCCTAAGAAAAACAGAAAAATAAGTAATTTTTTTAAGGGTGTCGCACCCTACTTAGGAATACAACATGAAATTGGTCTCAAGGTCACACTATGGTAGTTCATAAAGTGTGACACTGTGGATAATTGAGAGCTGAGGCTGCGACACAAAAACAAATAATTTAATTTCGCAAGTGTGTCTGCGAATGTCACATCTTACAACAAGGAGAGTGTGTGACACTTTAGACTATCACACTTTTTGACAGGGAGAGGCTATGAAAATTTTAGATACATGGATTATGCTCACCAAAACTCTTATTTCCCTATTCTCTGTCCTTTCTAGTTTGCTCCAAGTAGCTTGACTCTAATACCATGTCAATGTTTCATGGAAAGCTGCACAGGAGACCTAGCTAAAGAAAATACAAACAAATCTTATCAAGAAAATGATGAGAGATTCAATATGCAAGAATGGGAAAATATATTCACACTACTCCAATTAGTAATCAATATGCAATACAATGAATGAGCGATACACACTCATATAGGGAAGAACATTCCATAATTAAGAAAAGTGAACTAACAGTGAAATCTTCTTAGGAATGTATGCATGCATAATAGTGATGGTCTAAAAAAATAAAGTCTAAAATAGAACTACTCCAGTAAACTACCACTAAACTAGTGAGTCAAAAATAGAAATATCTCCAACAATAAGAAAGCATTTTGTGGTTTTCTCCCATTTGAGTTTCCACGTAAATTTTGGTGTATTGTGTATTTGTGTATGATGTGATGCATTTTTTAGGATTACATGTTTATGATATGGTAAATGAAATCATATATGAATGGAATTATTGATAAGTTAATATTATGATTGAAAGTGGTATAAATTGCTCAATATTGATTCACCCCCCCTCTCAATATTCCAACAAACCCAAACCAGGAAAACCAACAAATTGTTTAGAGCCACACCTCTAATCTTATATTCATTAATGTATTCAGTGTTTACAATGAAATATACATACATGATCATATGGAATCCGAACCCCTAATACATTGACCTGGATTAATCAATGACCCTAATTCCTTAACTAGAATTAGAAAACCATCAACAAAAACCAAGAAAAATTTATCAGGGGCTCCCACCTCCAAACCCCTTCAACCCTCCTAGTTGGGGGGTGTTAAGCACCCCCAGATCCCCTTTGCTCCCATATTAGTGTAGAGTACATGGGATCAATTTTGCAATGAATATAACACATACCCAACATCTAGCACAGGTGACCAGGAATATCACCACTAGGATCTCAAGGGAACCTGCTACCAGGAAAAATACCAGGAATAACCAACAACAACCTTGCTTCTTCAATGCAACTCACACAGTAGTTCACTCGTCAGGCATGACAACCTAGTTCTTCTGCAATCATGATAACTTACCTCTTCTACAATCTTGACAACTTGTTTCTTTAGTATTCAAAAACTATGAACAACTAATAACATGCCCATTAGATTTTGTCTTGTCTTGTCTTGTCTTGTCTTGTCTTCTCTTTTGAGGCTTTGCTTCCTCACTTTACTCACCCTTCCAAATCAAGAATCCATTTCATTTCCATATATTTTCTCAAGCGATCCTTCATTTTCCAAGGGGAATGCCAACTTACTGCTAGGATTTCACTAGCAATATGTAACATATGGTAGTCGTATCATCTGCATCATATGCATACAACCAATATGAGACATCATCATACAATTTCCAATCATTAATTTTCAAATCTATTTTATATAGGAAAACAAAATTTTTCAAGCATGATATTTCTGCTCATTTGTTTGGCTCTTGCAATAACAAGAATCAATGTTCTTCATGGGGGCTTATACCATTTCCATATCCAACACCATTTTTTCCTATATTTAGTCAACTTTCATGCAACCAAAACTTTTTTTAGCATTCATGCTCATTTATAACAACTCATGAAGTGATCTTAGAATTGTATCTTACCAACAATTCAATTTTTTCCATCCATTATTCATATTAAAAATATAATTCAACTATTAATCATATTATCTAGAAGGAAACTATCATTCACTGTACATGCATTATCAACACACCAAGAATTTCATAAGGAAATCAAACTTTACCAATAAGTAAAACCAATGTCCCAATACCCATGGTCACATATACACAAGGCATCCTTGCATTGACTTCATAATACCATATATGTATATCATGTATTCAACTATATGGGTTGTAAAGTATATCCCACGCCTCAACACATTATCCAAAATCTTCCCAAATTACTTTCTTGACCATTTGGATACCTTCCTCTTTAACCTATACACAACACTAGGAATATAATTCCCTTGGTGTTCTCCCATGTCAGCAAAGAGGTTGTAGTCCAAACATCAGTCATATAGGGGAAGACCATTATGCACTTGTATGGTGATATATCCCTTCCATTTACAACCTCAACATGGCCTCACACATGGCCATATCTCATGGCATTCATTGCTACTGCAGGAGTATGTAGCATGAATTAACTTGATTAGGATCATATAACCAACATAAAGTAATATGCAATTAAATTTCTATATAAATGCATTCAAGAATCAATAAAATTTGTATACTCAAGGTCCTCTTCCTTTACATCAATTTAAAATATTGGAAAATTTAGCTAAGGGAATTATTACCTCAATCCCCTTCAACATTCATGCATCATAAGTGACCCTAAATGCACACTTCCATGGTTGTTATTACATTAATTGATGCTACATGATTAGTTGATATTTTGTAGAACCTCACCGGATCCCTTCACCAATTATCTTGGCCAACATATTACCATCCTATTTGTCTTCATATGGATGGCCTTCTTATGTAGTAGCATTATCATCAACTTCATCCATGCTATAAAAAATTTCCTAAATACACCATCTATCATTAGTATTATACAAACATCACAACGCCATTAATTCATATGTATATCAACAAACTACTCTTAATCTATACTCATGCCATATGCATGTCTAGGCATGACCATATGCATAAAATTCCTGTCAGTATGCACTAATCATTTAATCTCATCATGCCTGCTTTATGCACATGCATTCTATATTTCTTATATGCATTATGCATCATTTCCATGACGGTTTCCAATGCATAATTATTTCAGATTTATTTATTTATTTTGTTGTAGATGGTTGTCCTTGAATTCCTATAGATCCTCACTTCTCTATGCACTACCATTCTTCTCATCTATGAACCAATGATTCCTGATCTGAAATTTTTCCAACTGAGTTTCTCTCGGCCATTATTATTTTTTGGTCAATATTCCCTATAGTCAGTTTCTTCAACTATGCACTATGATAATAGAGGCAACTCCATTTCCATTGTACTATGCACAAGGTTGTTACCATTAACAGTTGAATGTTCAAAATCTCCAATCCTTCCTTCAATTCCTTTGGACATTATGGAATTCTCAGCACACTTGAGTTCTTTCTAGGACCCTCTTCTACATTCTACACATGACTCATATGAGAGTCATACTTGTTAAATTTTATGTTCAACATGTGTAGCCTTCCACACATGCATGTTTTTAAAATGCAATCCAAGATTCTTTGGAACACACACACACACACACATGGACCTCTAAAGTCCACTTTTAGCTCTAATCAATCCTCAAATCATGGCTTTGGCCTTCCAACAAAGTCTTTATACAGTCCCTCCTCATGGAACTATCACGGCATGCAACACCTTGATGCACCTCAATATTTTCAATTGCTCACCTCCACATTTGTACATAAATGCATATTAATGCACACTTAGAATCATTATTCCTTATGGTTGTCCACCATTATTATAATGAGACTTCAAGGAAAATTCACAATTATGTTGCCCCTTTCCCCTATGCACTTTAGTGCATTTATGTTTCAACTTTAATTATTTATTTATGTTGTATATGACTACTGTTGAAATCCTATATCTCCCAGCTGCCATGTTATTCTTGCTAAACATCCTCTAGCCAAGTCCAACTTGGTTGACTTGCATTTCTATCCAATATATCTTATGGAAAGTTATTTCCACTTAAGAGAGCATGCCTCAAATTTACCTTGTTATCTCTTTCCAACATCTTGGGATGATGTACTTTAAATCATTCCATCACCTCAATGCTAGATAATTTCAAACTGTCTTGGATATTAGAATTATGGCATTCATTTCCATTATTCTAGTTTTCCATTGACCCTGATAAATTTAAAATACTTATTTTTATTGGATTGAGTGATTTACTCTAAAGTACTTCTCGGCCACTCAATATCATTCTACTCCAAATGGAAAGTCACATTTCTCCATTTTCACTTGTTGGATTCATGTTTCATGTGAGAAACTTTGTTGATTTACCTTTGCAAACTATTCAGAAATTTTAGCATTTGAATATTAACGTTTCTCTTATATTCTTGAATCCTTTTTCAACCTTTTAGTAACTTTTATGTATCCCTACACTTCCCTCAGCATCTCTTTGATTCCTCAAACAATTGTACAAGACTTAACCTGCTTATGGTCAATGGTTCTTGGGGTTACACTAGAACAGACCCACACAACCTTCATTTATGGAATATTATCCTCTTTCTAGAAATCCCTTCACACAAGTCTCTCTGCTTGAGTGTTTTCCTACTTATTAACAATACCTTGTTATTAAGATCAACCCCTTAATTTCCTAGTGGTTCCACTTCCAAAAGTTACTCCACACCACTACATAGGCACTATCATGATCATATGCAATCTTATTTACCCATAAGTTACCTCTAGAATATATTTCTATCATATGGGAATGTTTCTCCAAAATCAACATTATTTGGAAACTTCCACTTGAAATAGTTCCATGGTTCACAGAATGTAACTCCACATTTTATTGCAACTTTAGGAAGAACTAGATGATTCCCTAGAGAATGCAATCCTTCTTTCATGTTTCCCTTTATATTACCTTTCCAATGGATATACTAATGCGTCATTTTGACTTTTGTGTGAAAAGTAATGGCTCTCTGAAATGAGAAATTTCACCCATTCTTGTATCTATTTCACCAGTTCAAATAATTTGCATAGGACAACTTCTGTCACCTATAGAATAAAATATGTTAAGAACCAAAAAACCTTTTGTATTATCCACTAATAATATCGATGACATTGAGATAACAATAAATCTCATATTTATTATATATTCCCCAATCAAAATCTATTGCAATTTGGAAATGATAACTTTGTCTTTTTTTCACTTCCTCCGTATTTGGAAATTTTAACCACGTTTGCTACATGTGTCTTTTTTCTATTCCTATACATTATTATGTACCTAGATTCCCAATATGAATCCATGATTTTCTTCTATGGTTCATGGTATTTCCATATATTTATCTTGTGACCCAAACTGACTTTGGAGTAGGGCATTATTCCCTCTAGAAGTATACTGGTACCAAAATTATACCCTTAACTAATCAAGTTTTAACTTTCTCATACAAGCTATGTTTTGCACTTGGAACAACTCATTGGAAATATATCACCAAGTTCTTTAATTTAATATATAGATACTATTGTGTTCTTTAATTTAATCTGTAGAGATTATGTCTGCCAAAGTTTCACACATTTTTCTTGGTTTTGACTACCTATAAATGTTGTTTAGGCCCTCAAAATGGTCACGCAAGTTAATTACCTTCAAAAATTGAAACATTTCATGGAATTTCATTAATTTTCCACTACAAAAAACCATTAAATCAAATGGTGCATGACCCTAGGAAATTTGGCTGACATGGCATGGAACATGCCTATTAATTCCACATGTCATTCTTTGATTCGACCGTGTCCTCATCTGTCAATAACCTTCTTTGGCTTTGTCCTCATATGTCAATACCCTTCTTTGGCCATCGACCACCTTCTTGCAAGTCTATAGATCTATCCCTCTCATGCTCTTCCCATCAAAACAAATAACTTTCCCCCATTCATAGATCCTTTTGAAACCTTGTTGCGCCTCTTTTATCACCTAAATGAGAAAAACATAGGTGCTTACAAGCTTAGTTGGGTTAGCTAAGAAAGACAGCTGTAAAGGAAAAGGGTTAGAGAAAGAAACATAAAAGAGAAAGCTAAGAATTAAACTAAGAAATAAAAGAACAACTAAACTATTGAGCATAAGGACATAAGAACAAAAAACCAATAAGACTCATGTCACCAATGGAAAGGATTATATTAGTGAAAGAAAACACCAAGAAGAAAGAGGACTATGGGTCCCTTCTTCCTCCAAGGGAGGGCTCTTGGACCCCCACAACTAAGCTCTTCTTACAACTTTGAATGAAATGGTGAAATAATCCCAAGCTAATCCACTCAAGAGGTGAGATGGATTGCCCAATGTAATGGTGTTAGTATACTCTTGATGAGAAAAGAGGATTCCCCAAGAGAATAGCAGCAATATAACCTTGCTAATGAATTCCTTGAAAATGAAGTGCACCCATGGCCTTGTTTTATAACACCTCTTTGAGGTATTGTGCAACCATCTTATAGTGTGAAAAGAGGCTATTTAGGGCATTTTTAGGTCTTTGACTAGCCACCCAGTTGGATTCAGCCGAGATTTGGGTGTCAAATCAACTTGGAAGCTGAACCAGAAGTGGGTTGGAGGCTGACCAATCTCGTAAATGCATCATTCTCAGATGTGCACGGAATTTAGCGACCACAGTCGCGCATCATGCACATGTGTGCTTTTAGTGCGTTTCTGGATTGCGCATGTGTGCGCGTGCCCTATGTAGTCATATCACACCTTAATTTTATCACTTCTTGTATAGTTTTGGACCTTTTAGAAATGATTTTTGTTCCATGGGTGACCTCATAACTATTTGATGATGTTGGATTTCTGTAACCATTTGTGGACGAAATTTCAGTGATAACAAATGCCCCTTAATGGATGAGGTTAGGAGCATACATATAGCCGAAATTCATCAATGTTTCTTCTACTAAGAGTGTCATTGTAAGAGAGAGCCATAGTGAGAGTATTAAGAGTGACCTGTTGGAGGGAGAAGGGAACCTGTAGGACCCAACCTTCCATGAGGTGTGTAAAAATAAACTGTGTACAAACGAGGTGAGCATGCCCCATGCTCATGTCATGTAAGTCAAAAAGAATGGTGTTGTATAGTAACTGAAATGGTGTGTTGATGTAGACAACTACAGTGCCCTCGAGGGCGGTCGTGATAAAGGAAGAAGACAATTCTGAGGAGGAACATACTCTGAATAGTAGGAAATGACACCTGTAAGAAGTATCACAGATTGTATAGGTGTTGATAGCCTTGACGGGTTTAGAGGTCTTCGATAAATATAAGAAAAAACTGCAATAGTCACAAAGTAAGACCCACCATAGCATGAGAAAGTGTTGAAGTTGAATTCTATGGGGGTCAATGACATCAGAGAGAAATTATGGTTCTCCCGGTGCCATCTGAGACCTCTCATTGGAAAGGTAATGAGGTTCAAAATACTATCGCCCTTCTGGAAACTGTGCTGATGTCGACAAAAAGGGGACATGACTCCAAGAAGCAAAGGGCTTCGTGAAATCTACTAGGTGAGGTTAGGAACTGAGGAGGTACATGGTCAAAATAAATATGTATGAAGACTTAAGACTACCCTTGGTTGGGGGTATATGTGAAGTATAAGTGGCCGCAACCGTTCAACTAGGTTGAGTGTCAGGGGGACAACAAGACATGGGATAAGTTGTGCCAGAGGTGGGACATAGTGGACAAACTCAGAGAGCAGAGGCAAGTGGCCTGTGGGATACTCGAAGTATATGGATGATGTCAATAGGAGTAGATGATAAGGAGTGCCCCAACCAAGGGCGACATAGGTTGTGTTTGCCAAAAAAGGGAAGAAGGTCACCAAAGGTGATGACAAAAAGATATGTAAATTCCGGAAACAAAGGCTTTTTACAATTTATAAAGAATAATTTGGGATGAGTGTACAAATACAGAAACGGGTGTCCCAATGTAATATGGTTGAGCCGGTGAGGGCGCAATGTGCTTGGAGAACTGGTGGAGGTTGGGGGGGCCATGGGTGGGTTTCTGTATAAGGTAGATGGTATGTAGGGAAATTTGCGGAGGGGAAACCTGATTGTGGATGAAATGGAGGGTTAATGATACTGCGAAGGCGTAGTCAAAATAGAACCTTGAAGAGATAACCTAGGAGTCCATTGGGAAAGCTAGAAAAATGAGGAGAAGGAGTATGTATCTGATTAATGACATGATGTAAGACTATCGGGACTCCCATCCCTAAAGGGTTGAAAAAACAATATGAGTGTCAAAGTGCCAAAGGGTGCTATGAATGGGACAACTCATGTGGGGGAGAGTGCTACCGGGTGATAGTACCCAAAATGCAATGGAGGTGTCGGTATTGCAGAGCCGGAGATGGGGATCCTAAAGGAAAATTTCAGAGGGTGTGACTGGAGATGTAATTGAGATTCAGAGGGAATGATTACATGCCAGTGTTGATTATATACCTGAAGGGGTGGCGGTGGTGTATGATGACCAAGTACCTACACACATGAAAAACAAAATACCCGATGTGAACAATATCTTAAGAGAATCGAACATAAAAGCATTTATTTGATAATTTTGAACATGAGCATGTGTACCTCGATGGGGTAAATCCTCAGATAAGTCATCCAAGAACCACAGAGGAATAGGGGGTGCCTCTAGTTCAGGAGAAATGATATGAAGAATCTCTAGTGATGAGGTAAGGTCAACCATCGATTCTGTAGGGGGCGCAGGGGTTTGAATCAGGATTGATTGGCGTTTCCTATATTCAATGATCATAGGACATTGGTATGTAAAATGATCTAAGGATTTGCATAGAGAGAAATGGCATCTCATATGTTCATTGACTGAAGTTGTGACATAATGGATGTCAGTGATGTTTGGTAGGGATGATGTAGCTAGATTGGGTTCGTTCTGGAAGCTTTGGCGTACTACAACTAATGTTTGTCAGAAGTCAGGTAGTGCTAGGGAATGGTGTGTATAATGGCCATATTATGAACATATAGTGCAAATGAATTTGGTTCGCAGCCCTTTGCTACTTGAGTTAGGGGAGGTAGTAATAGTACTTGCTATAGTGGCGAGTGGTGATGGTGTTTGATTGAGTGGAATTAGGTTACGTAACTCGGGTAGAGATGGGCATTTGTTGGTTGGGTGTCCATCTTTCTCACATAGCGTGCAAGGAGGTTGGACGCATGGGGGAAGTGGAGGTATGGGCTCCTTCTTCTTTCACCTGCCCCCAACTCTGGCAGGGAGGTTAGTGAGTGGGGGTGTAGAGGGTATGGTGGGAGTGAATATGGGAATCATCATTGGGATTCCTTCCATTTGGGGGGGAAGGGATGGTTGAGGAACCATCTTTGGTGGATGTAAATACCAAACTAGAATTGCCAACACCATATTAGGGAGAGTAAGCGTTGTGGCTACCTGGAAAGCTTGTACGCTTGGTGGAGGGTAAAATAAGGGGATTTGAGTAAAGGCTTGGGGAACTTTCTCCCAAACTAGGATATGGCCTTGGGGAGAGGTGAAATTGTGAACTAGTGGTGTCGACGAGTTCACAGGAGCCTCATGAGGGGGGAGCTATGCGACTAGTGGGATGTTAGATATGATAGAAGACTCCCTAGGAGGAAGGGTATCCTCTATGTCAGCTCTGTTAGATGATACGACACATACTTGATCGGAAGGATGAAGGAGCGGTGGTGCACCATGGTAAGTTCCTAACAATGATGGGTCTTTGAAAATTCCAAGACCCATTTCGATGACTGGGTATGCTTCATGACTTGTGTGGATGAAAGGGAGAATGTTATCGATGTTGGCAGAAGGGTTAGGCTCATAATGTAAAACTTGGTTAATGGTAATGATCTTCCCGTTATGGGGGAACATCATAGTTCCAAAGACAGAAGAGGCAATTGCCTTCATAGCGTACATGTAGCTACGACTGAATAAGATATTATAATCAAGTGGGGCATCGATAACTTCAATGTTTATGAGAATGGTCTTGCCCCCGAGTTCTACAGGGACATTTTGAAAGAGCCCTTTGGGAGAATATGGTCGTCTGTCATAATCTCTTAAGGTAATGGCAGATGGTATAAGTTCAAGGGAACCAAGTTTCTACCATACAAACTTGGACATAATGCATGTGGATGTTCCTTCATCGATGATGCATCGATGAACTGTCATGTTCTGAATTACAGTTAAGAGAGGCCAAATATGGCATCTGGAGTGGTCGCAGAGGATTAGTTCTAGCCATGGTGTGAGTGTTTTATGAACCTGACCCCTGAGGGGGGCTAGGTGGGTTGGTACTTCCCCCTTTATAGGAAGTTTCCCCCCCGCTTCTGCGTATAGGAGAGCATGTGGACTGTGGACCTTGGGAATTAGACCCAAGTAAGGTGGAACCAAGCAAAGTTGATCTTAAGATAGTGGCACATACTGGAGTGTGTGAAGGTGGTGTCGATGAGTTGGCAAGACTAGGAACACCCCTATAATAGGAGGGAGGTTTAGCAAGCATCTAGAATGACGGGGGTTCTGTGGGTCCCCTATGATGTCTGACTAGCTGAGTGGAGGTGTGCGAATTGTGGTGAGAGTAAATAAGTAAACAAGAGACTTTGTTGCAATTTTTTGAACTTTACATGATATATATCTAAAATCAAAATGTAATCATAAGTGCATCATACATAAAGTGTTTTGAAAAAGAAGCATATATGTGGATAAGTGGGTTTTGTCCACGTGGGGGATCAAAGAAAACAAACACTCATGTCCTAAAAGACGTAACGTCCTTCCTCTCAAATAGCACTGGACCTTCCAATAGTACTCAACAGTGGGGTCTAAAGTCACCAGAAGAGAAACTAGTGAAGGATGAAGTAATTAGTTATAATGAGGGGTAAAGGGGGCATATCTTGAAAGAGTTGGTGATATTTCCCAATAGCCACACAAAATCCGATCAAGGTGCAATTGCCGCCCACAATTGCCACCTGGGTAGATGTCCTAAAATTTGGTCACTAGGTACCTCGGTCAAAGTGCAACATTTAGATTTTCGACCTAAGAAATGGGTCACGGGATGGATCTTGTCCAAGAGGTGGGTGCCTCAAGGGGTGACACACAGAACAACCGGACCTCGACCTTCAACCCTTCATGGGTATCTCCCTGCCTTATGGTGTTAGGAACACTTGACTTGGAGGATTTACAGTTCCCTATTTGACAACTTCTATTGTTTTGACAATGTGAGAACTAGATAACGGGGAGTTATTTGGATGCATATCCCCGAAATCCTACCTAGACTAAAAAGTTTCTTTTGGCACCTCCTGTGGAGGAAAACTTAGTGAGTTTTTAGAAAAATTTTAGATGTTGTTTGAGAGATTGGGGGTGTGAGCCAATCTTGTTGAAATTAAATGGGAGTGGATAGTTTCATCAAGAAAAGGATTGGGTGTTTTGGAATCCCTTTGGAGGAAACTTACTTTGACCTCCACGTTTCGAGAGGAAAACTATGTGAGTGATAAGTGAATTTTGTGTGTGAATGAGTGAAAGTGTGCCATTTTTTTAATGAATTAGGTGTCACCTTGCTGCATGTGGACTTCGCTTGGTCCTTACAAGTGTTGATTACCTAATTAACTAAATGACTTTGGTACAACCTTGCGTAATTCAAAAGTCCCTAGGAAGCTAGCATGTGGACATGTGGGTCCTTTACTATTCCTTTAACTCCCTATTGTGATTTAATCTAAGAAAGCTTTGAAACTATCCTAGATTGTGATCATGTGGGAATGTATGGGCCCGTTACAAAAACCTTTAAACTTCCCTAGTGATTTAATCTAAGAAAGTAAATTTCAACACTATTCTATCTTTGTAGCATGTGGGCATGTATGGGCCCGTTACAATCTTGAAAAGTGTTTGAAAAATAAACTAAGAGGAGTCCCGAGGGGGCTGTTGTCCTCTCCTAAAGGTTTTAATCTTTTTAAGGGAGATGAAATTGTCCTACAACCTCTTTCTGATTCTCAAGGTCGCTTTGAGGTGCAAGAGAAGAGCATACTAAATGATTGTTATCCAAATTTTGGTCCCAATGCAAGTATTATGTGATTACAAATGATTCCAACTTATACTTTTAGTCAAAGAAATCCATCCATGTGGCAAAATGAAAGCAAAAGAGGAAATAATGATTTTAAACCCCCTAAGTGCTTATGTTTTTTTGACTAATCCCTTTACAAGAAGAGGGAACTAAGTGTGGTGCTGATTACAATATGCATGAAATCACTTTTAAGAAGGCTAAGGGCCTTCCCCAAATAACAAACAAGCTTACAATGTGTATTTTTCTGCACAGGTGCGTGGGTCTCAGAGTAGACAGAGGCACACTGAGCACCTGTGCACAGACCAAAATAGGCTTTTGGGTGTAGGTGCGCAGAACAACACAACAAATTTGGTGCACGTGTGCACGATGTGCGACTATGGGCCAATAAACCCACGCACAACTGACACATGGTCGTGAAGAAAATTTCGGATGGAATTCTCTCAATTCAACTTTGAATTGAATGTTTGTAGGTCGGCTTGGGCCGGTTAATGCACCTACAGGTTAAATAAACCAAAAGAAGAGCTAGAAAAACCCAAATGGGGTAAGAAATTGATACCTTTCCCTAGTGGAGTCGTCAATCTGTTGCACCTCTTTTGTCACCTAAATGAGCAAAACAGAGGTGCTTACAAGATTAGTTGGGTTAGATAAGAAAGACAACTGTAAAGGAAAAGGGTTAGAGAAAGAAGCATAAAAGAGCAAGCTAAGAATTAAACTAAGAAATAAAAGAACAACTAAACTATTGAGCATAAGGACATAAGAACAAAAAACCAATAAGACTCATGTCACCAATGGCAAGGATTATATTAGTGAAAGAAAACACCAAGAAGAAAGAGGACTATGGGTCCCTTCTTCCTCCAAGGGAGGGCTCTTGGACCCCCACAACTAAACTCTTCTTACAACTTTGAATGAAATGGTGAAAGAATCCCAAGCTAATCCTATCAAGAGGTGAGATGGATTGCCCAATGTAATGGTGCTAGTATACTCTTGATGAGAAAAGAGGATTCCCCAAGAGAATAGCAGTAGCATAACCTTGCTAATGAATTCCTTGAAAATGGAGTGCACCGATGGCCTTGTTTTATAGAACCTCTTTGAGGTATTGTGCAACCAACTTATAGTGTGAAAAGAGGCTATTTAGGGTATTTTTAGGTCTTTGACCAGCCACCCAGTTGGATTCAGCCGAGATTTGGGTGTCAAATCAACTTGGAAGCTAAACTGGAAGTGGGTGGGAGGCCGACCAATATCATAAATGTGTCATTCTCAGATGTGTGTGGCTTTTAGTGACCACATTCGCACATCGCGGGCATGTGCGCTTTTAGTGCATTTCTGGATCACGCATGTGCGGGCACGCCCTGTGTAGTCATAGCCCATCTTAATTTTATCAATGGTTTTATAGTTTTGGACCTTTTAGAAATTCTTTTGTGGTAATTTTGGTCCATGGGTGACCTCATAACTGTTTGACGATGATAGATTTCTGTAACCATTTGCGGACGAAATTTCAGTGATAACAAAACTGAAGTCCAAACACTATTAGGCTCATGTTATTAGGAAATTCCCCTTGGAATGGAACGTGTGACTACACACCCATTATTTATGTATCCCTCATTCTAAAAGGCTATCGAGATTACTCCTTCGAAAACTCCTCCTCCTAAAACCCATCAGAAACTCGTCTTTCCAAATACCATTAGTAATATACCTTTCCAAATACTATAAAAAAAATTCCCTTTTTGAATAACATCAGAATTTACCTTTCTGAAGACTATCAGAAAAATTCCCTTTCCAGAGACCATCGGTAACATTCCTTTTGAAAACCTTTGGGACTCCCTTTCCGAAAACCAATAATGATTTTCCACCTATCACTCAACCATTGTCTTTTGGAATCCCTTCTTCGGAAGGTTGAATTAAATCCACACTCATCCCAAATGAATCTTTCCAAACACACATTTTTTCAAGATCTGACGGTTGGGAGTGATGCTAATCATCGTGGGTTCCCAAGTTGCACACTAGTTACCTAAGTCATACAAACTCTTTCAAAAACATAACACCACAAAAAATCCTTCCGAATGGACCCATATAAATACACCTTTCTGAAGGATCTAATGGTTGATATCCCTTGCATCCAATGGTGTAGATCCACTTCATCCTTGAAGGTTCCCACCAATTACCTCGGTCGAAATGAAACCTTCAGAATGTGAAGTTACCCCCAAAATTCCCGAACAAACTCTCCCAAAAGAACTCCATGCAGAATCCAATGGATGAGAGCCAGAATGATTTGATCTGATGGTCCTTATTTAAAAAATGGTTCCACTCGATTTTCACTGCATAACTAAGATCTGGAACACCCCCTCATGGTTCCTGGGAAAGGTTCTGCCTCTCTTTAGATTTACCAAGGAAAACATTGTTTGCAATGAATCTTACTTCCAGATCCAATTTTTGACTCTTCAACTCATAGATTGATGCCATTAATCCTTTCTCTGACTGTTCTGAAGTGAAATAAACTTAAATATGCTAAAACATGTTGGGGTTTTCACTCTGATTCCACCATTTTCTCCAAATCCGTCACGGATCAAAATCTGTAACAATTTTTTTTACCAACTCCCATTCACTCTTGGCCCATACATCCTTGGTGTCGAACCTTAATATTTGACACCATTATATCACATACCCAACCTCCAATTTGAGTCTCGTCAGTACAGAAATAACTTATCTTAGTAAATATGAACTTAAATATTCCCCATACATATAAACGAAAACCAAGGGGCAACGAGCCCACAAAAATTACAGAAAAATAATATGTTGATTTACCCATGCATCTAACAACATTTATAAAAATGTGAATGCATCTATAAATCACACACTAGACACACACAACATTCAAATATTCATTTACACAGTGGAATAATCATAATAAAACAACATAACACTTATTTGTTTATAAAAATTAACCAACTAGTTGTGTATGAAGGATGAACCTCCTATCTATAAGCATTGTTGTTTATTTTCTCTCAATATCATGCCACCTAATTTGAGGCTATAATTCCACAATGAGATATGGTTATCCTATTTGCACACTCTCAACATTCATTATCCCCAAACCTAGGTTCTACTCCAACAATAGTTCCAATCCACCAACACTCTTCCCCAAAACCTTCACAACCCAAGGAATGTACCCCCTTCACGATTCTCATTCCATAGGGCTGCACCATTTTTTTATCAGGGCTTATATTGCACTCAATTAGCCAATAAATATCTCAATGGGGGAATCTAGGAACTTTCAGTTGCTCTAGGAGTGCTCACAATAGCCTTCACAAGGATATGGAGTTGTTTCCTCCATAGGAAAATGTACTATAGGATTACAACCCAATTTTAAAATCACACATGTCACATTTCTATCATATACCCAGACCAATAATGGATTCCTTCAATAATATCATTGGCGGTGCTCTTCCCAACACTCATCTCCTGTGTTGTTTCCCAAAAATTGTCTCTTTCTTTCTATGAATTTCCCTTCTTCTCCATTACTTGATTAACTCTAAATCTTCCCAAAGATTATTGTACTTCAAACCCATGCTCCCAATAACTATGGGATGTGACTCCTCACACCCACCCTCTTACACGAGTTTAATAATTATCTTTGGGAACAATCAACAACAAATACAAGGTTATACATAATGATAATAATTTTAGGAATGTTGTTAGGTAGCTAGAGAGGTACTGGGGGGGCCAAAAGGGCCCATAATGATAATAGTAGAGGTCATTCAATGTAAGGTGGACTAGGTCCACTATATTATTAAATAAAGCCCAGTATGATAGTTAGATATAATAAATGGGTAGTTAGATATAATAAATGTAAGAGGACTTCTTAGAAGGTTCTACTTCTAGACGATTCCTCCTCTAGAATGTTCTTAGGTGATGGTAGCACTATATAAAGGGTTTCAAGCAATGTAATGGGACATGAAGAGAAGTATTTTATTTGGATCTGAAGCTCAATAGGAGGAATCCCCCTTGAAGAGGCAAGTGAACAAGAGATGATCCCTTCCATAATAAGATCCATTGTATGGTGTTTCCCTACCCCAAGGGTTTTGATATAATAAACTGGTGGTTTTATATATTGTTCTCTAAATATTTGTTGAGTTTATGTATGCAAATATTTGGTTCTTAACAAGTGGTATCAGAGCACTTTCCTTGACAAGAAGTGTGTGCAAATATTTTTATTTTTTGCAAATTTATTTTTTTTGAAAAATAAAAGAGGGCCGCGACATTATGGATGATTTTTGTATGTTTGGGTGAAAAATTTGAAAGAAATGTTTTTATATCTTCATTATTGTCATAAAAACACCCAAGTTGAAAAAAAATCATCTGAAACAGAGTCCGGGAAGTCAAGTTATTTGCATTTTAAAATCTGCAATTTTTCAGGTTTTTTTTTTTTTCATGGACGACCGCGTGATTTTTCTGATTTATGTAGCATATGAGGCTGACTTTTTCAAAAACAATTGCAGATCTGATTTCCTCTAAAAATTTCACCCAATTTCAAAAAGAAAATCATGCAAATTAGAGCTCTGGGAGTGAAGATATCGCTGATTTAAAATCAGCTATTGTTTTGGGTTTTTCGTGACGACAATGGGACTGCAAAGCTCATAAATTTTCATAGGGTGCTCAAATTGTTACCAGATCAATGTCATTGAATAAATTATTTTAAGAGATTTCTTTTGGTATATTTTATGTGGTGTTTCCAATGGTTATTTTCTCTCAAACCCTTGAAGAAATTCTACATATGACTGAAGCTTTCAAAGTCCAATTGTATAACACATTGCATCACAGATTGCATGACCTTGCATATGGCCTCAATGATAGTTTTCATAGTATTCAAGATTAATTGGATAGCATACAAGAGATATTTCTTATGGCGGACATCAGGGATGAATATAATCAAGAAATATATGCTTGGTATGATTTTGAGGCCG
>JASDQU011029047.1:19288-40995 GCA_032191745.1 Picea mariana | reverse complement strand
AAGATAAGAATCAGAATGGAAAATGAACTACCGAGATGAAACTCACTGGAAAGAAGGCTAGGAAACAAAGTAAGAAGAGAGCTAAGTTGCAGAAGGTTCTAGAGGGAAATTCCCAGAGAGAAAATCTGCAGAATTGGAGCTTCGTCCGAATATCAGAACAATGACATAAGGCACTTCGTCATGACGACGCAATATAGTCGTTGGGGCCGATATATCTGTTCAACTCCCGCTTCGAACGGGAAGAAAAGAAATAAAGGTCTGTCATCAGATCGTTGGGTCACACCATAACGGATTGAACATGAGTTAATGGAGGCTCATACCCATTGTAAGCAAACCATTGTTGAATTACCTATTTATCACGTCACGCCATGCACCGAGAACACTTTTGCTAATTGAGAATCTGAGCCCACAGACTAAGCCGATTTTATACAGTGATCATTGTGCTCTCACTCTCTATCTCATTACCATGTCTAAATTGTTCCTCGAACCCGCGAATTGTTCACCCCGAGTGCGTATGTCGGAAGCATTGAGCACTACAGAGAAAGATGTTGAAGAAGTTTTGATTGACTTGATGACTAAGAAAGCCATGTTGATGTTTGAAGGTATCTAAGCTTCATCCACAAAAACAGTGCAAGCGTCCCCATCCACTGCTCGTAGAGCTGGATCATCCCGTGAAAGACGAACTAAGCATAAGGATGAATTAGCGAATGCTAAGCTAATTATGAGCATTCTACCTGCCTATCTACCACCTCTGAGTGGCACAATCAATCGAGACATCGTTCCCATAGAGTTTGAGTATGCTTTAGTCATGGTGTACCTCCCGAAAGGGATACGCGTAGTGCACGCAGACCAAGATAAGATCATAGCATTGAAGTTTAGTGACTTCAACCTCGGCAACAAGAAGGTGTACAACATGCTCACCCCACACAAGTATCTGACCATAACCAAGGGAAAGAACTCGAATATCGTACCCTAGTCATGGACCATGAACCTCATGCAATCCACCCTCCTCAACGTTATGAAGATCCCGCACTTCGAAAGGCACCAAGAAGTGAACGCATGCGTCAAGTTTATGTTGTCGTGCTACCATGGTGGATATTTGTGGTTGAACCACCGCATCACAGCGGATCCAACATTGATCAACTAGATCACAGGGATGATCATGCAAGGCCTTGACCCACAAGATTTCCACCCCAGAAAGATCGCAGATCATGCCCTAGTGTAGAAGATTAAATATACCTATGGAGATGTCGAGAAGGGAACACGAGGCTACAAGGTAGCCTCTATCTAGAGAGGCACAGTGTGCCTAGCCTATCAATTGATCACAGTGAATTTAGTTCGCAAGAACTGACCCACCCAAGTGACTATATTTGTAGTCGACCTCGCAGGGAAGTGCACAGAGGGCCTACAAATGAATTGGGCGAAGTACCTCGTGAACCAGCTAGAATTGGAATGCAAGNCCTCTCCATCCACTACTCATGGAGATGGACTGTCCCATCAAAGGAGAACTAAGCACAAGGATGACTTAGTGAATTCTAAGATGATTTCGAGCATCCTACCTACCTATCTACCACCTCTGAGCGATGCAATAAACCGAGACAGTGTGTCCAGAGACTTTGAATATGAATTAGTCACTGCATACCTCCCGAAGGGGATATGTGCAATGCACATAGACAAAGATAAGATCACAGCATTGAATTTTATCAACTTCAACCTCGGTGACAGGAAGGTGTAAAACATGCTTTCCCCACACAAGTATCTGACTAGAACCAAGGGAAATAACTCTAAGATCATACCCCAATCATGGACCATGAACCTGGTGCAGTCTACCCTCCTCAACATTATGAAGATCTTGCACTTCGGAAGGCACCAAGAAGTGAATGCATGCGTTAAGCTATTTTTGCTTTGCTACCATGGTGGATATTAATGGTTGAATCACCATATCACCATGGATCCGACGTTGATTAATCGGATCACAAGGTTGAGCATGCAAGCCCCTAACCCATAGGATTTCTATCCTGGGAAAACCATGGATCGCGCTCTTGAGCAGAGGATAAAACACACCTATGGGGATGTCGAGAAGGGAATGCAAGGCTACAAGGATCCTCTATCAAGAGCGGTGCAGTGCACCTAGCCTGTCAATTGATCGCAGGGAAGTTAGTTCACAAGAACCGACCCACCCAAGTGACTAGATTTGTAGTCAACCTTGCAGGAAAGTGTGCGGAGGGCCTACAAATGAATTAGGGGAAGTACCTTGTAAACCAGTTGGAATTGGACTGCAGGGAAGCACAAGATAAAGGATATGAGTTCCACTTCAGCTGACTTCTCATCTTGATCTCTTTCATCGCATGGGAGATGTCGGAAGGTGTGACCTTCCTGGACATCTAGCCGTTTGAACCTCTGGTCGTGAATTTTAGTACACTATGGTACTCGAATGACATGAACAAGTAGTGGCAATCAAATGTCATATTCCACACTTATTACAACTAATTGAAGGTATACATCTAGTCTGCACCTCGTATAACCCCGAACACTCTCCACAGGTTCAGGCCCTCGATGAAATTCAGTGCAGACCTCCATTTCATCTATATCACAGCATGCGCTGATGAGAATAAACAACAGTTGCAGTCGTACTACAGGTTGATGGAGGATGACTTGGAATAAATTACCAAGGAATGGTCGGCGGACCTCCTTGTTCTAGCAGACCCTGCAGAGATATCCGATGTTAACAGTCTAGAAACTGCAATGGATATACCTGGACCTAGCAAGACAAAGAATACCAAAGAGGTCCATGATTTAGACTGTGCATCTGTGAATACTGCTTCCATCTCAATAGAGAAAGGAGGAGATGGCAGAGAGATAGATGGCGCAGAAGTTGAACCAAAGAAAGGATAAGTTACAATGCCTAGAGACTAGGAGGACCCCTCAAAGAAAAGGAAGGTTTCCCTTTGAAACCTTCTTCAAGGAACAAATCTAAAGAAACTAGGACCAAATTTGAGACCACCCTCACTTCAGACGACCTCGACTTTATCATCGCAGCATTGAACGATGCTTCACTGGAGATAGAAGAGAAGCAAGAAGCTAAGCAGGAGGAGGTGTTCAGTCAGATTAAGGATGAGCTCCAAGGGGTGCATCAAGAAATACAGTCCAGCCGCGCAGTTTCCACTGCGGCTTTGTCAGCAGGAACATCAGAACTAGGTGATGAGCCAGCTCAACTACACTGCATTGCTGATACATTCGAAGCTCACCTTTGACGAGCTTAGGAAGAGACAACACAAGCCACCCAGGCTTTAGCCCAAGTATAGAAATACCTTGAGGAGAAATGAAGTGCTACAGAACGGTAAAATATTGCTCTACAAGCGAAGTGGGATGAAGAAAAAGTACAGTTACAACAAAGAAAGGAATAGTTCCTCGTCGAGCAACTCAAATTTAAGGAAATGGTTCACAGAGCACTTCACTCTATGACAGTCATCAAAGTAAAGGTTGAAGAAAGAGTTCCACAGCAGGTGGCGCAACTTAAAGAAGTAATCCAACAGCTCCATCAGTGCATAGCAAACTTGGAGCTCTGCACTGTGCCCAAGACTCCTCAAGACGTAAGGGACCAGTGAGAAGCAACTGCCCATAGCGCAATTGACAGATTAAAATCTCTTGCCTTGTAGTGCAAGCAGTTGAGTAACCAAAGCCCCTAGAAATACAATAACCTCACTGAGAACCCAGATTTACAGGCGTGGGAGTCACAGCTCCAGGAAGCGAAGAAGCACACAGATACACTACAGGCGCATTTGAAGGCCCTGTCAGTTGTAGACAGAATGAAGAGGTCTCACGAACAACGTATAGCTCATAAATAGATCCATATGCTTCAAAGAAAAGTGATGGAAGTCACTCATCGTCTTCAACCTGTGCAAGATAAGGCATGCTTGTTGTTTATAGAGGTCGAGAGCCAAGGAACAAAGCTAGAACAGCTCGTCATCACAGCAAAACAATGCCTAGAAGGGCCAGTGAACGACGCAGTGATCCAAGAGTTCACCAAACAAGAGGCCACAACAAAGCAGAAGTCGAAGCAGCTTGAGCCAAGCTCGAGGCATTCGAGACAGAATTGGTCATACCAGAGTGACTCGGGACGATTCACAGGTGGATTGTTGGCCCTTGACCAAGTTTTTTGAGTTTCTTGGTCATGTTGACCTATTTTGAGACTTCGACAACCTGTCGAAGGAGGAGCGCAAGAAAAAGTGAAGATCACAGGATATCGGCCCCCTTTTGGGCCCCTTTTTGGGTTTTTGGGAATATGTAATGGGAATGGGATGTTGGCCCATGGGTTTACCCATGTTTAGGCCTATTTTGTATGTATAAATAGAAGTATAGGCAATGTAAGTTGGTAGTAGTTGAAGAGAATAGTGCATCTATGTGATGTGAATGCATGCTAAGTGCGAGTAGAGTCTAAAAGTGCTTTGTGCATGACTGTAAGAGACTTGCAGAGCTAAGTGTAGTACTTGTAGCAGATTGTGGAGATCTTAGTGTTGTAATGTAAAGAAGAAGGATCTAGCGAGCTGCGTAGATCTTTTGTCCTGTGTGGAGTAAGGGTTTTTTATGGATTTTTTCTTGTAATCGGTTGACTGAAGACAATAAAGAAGAAGAGTTGGTGGACGTAGCCCCAGGGTGGGGGTAAACCACGTAAGCACTGTGTTATGTGCTTTGTACTTTTTCTTGATGTGTTCATGTGTTATATTCTAAGTGCTCTGATATGTTTAAGATAGATCTGCTTATGCTTAGTGCTAATGATAGGTAGAATGATAGATATGATATACAGGGATATGCTCAGTGCTTGATCTACCAGATCTGACCTATTTACTTATGATACGTTCTTAAATACATTAGATCAGTGTTAATGTTGTGAAGTTTTGTCTTATAATTGAAGTGGTTATTGAATGTATATTGAGGAACTGACGGTGCTAAGTGATTTATTAAGAAGTAAAATCACAGATCTGTGTCCCAACTAAGGTTGTAGACACTTGAGTCCTACAACCACCCCTGCCTCTACCTTGGGTGAGACTTCATATTCTTCACTGGTGTTTTCGAAAAGGGTCGGTAGTTAGGGATTTTTTGATGCATTGTTGTAACATTGAACCTTGGGTCTGTCCCTGTGCCAACAAAAACAATGCAAAATATTATTAGGGTTGGCCTTTGGTGGCCTAGTCTACATAGAGATGCTAAGGATTATTACAGAGCCTGTGATGCATGTCAAAGAGTTGGGGAACCGTCTAGAAGATATGAAATTCCTTTATCACCACAACCGACCCTACATGCATTTGAGAAATGGGCCATTGACTTTGTAGGACCTATAAACCCACCAGGGAAGCGCACATGAACTAGATAAATAATCACTACAACTGAGTATTTGACCATATGGGAAGAATCAAGAGAAGTTAAGGACTGTATTGCAACTACAGTTGCACGCTTCATATTTGATGACATCATAACCAGGTTTGGATGCCCAAAGACCCTTATGAGCGATCAAGGAACACATTTCATCAATAAGACCATTGAATCCTTGACTCAGGAATTTGAAGTTCACCATCAGAAGAGCACACCCTATCATCCACAAGAAAATGGGATAGTTGAAGCATTCAATAAAATCTTGGAGAAAACATTGACGAAGATATGCAGTGTGAACAAGGATGACTGGGATTTGAGAGTACCAGTAGTATTATGGGCCTATAGAACCACTTGAAAGAAACTGACCATGCAGACCCCCTTAAAATTGGTCTATGGTATAGAAGCAGTTGTACCCATGGAATATTTGGTTCCTGGTGTGAGAATTACAGCCTTTATAGATATGGATGACACTGTCGTTGTGCAAGAGAGGCTTGTGCAGTTGGTTGAACTTGAAGAAGATAGATTTATTGTAGGATTTCACTAGCAGGTTCATAAAGAAAGAGAGAAGGGCTACCATGACAGACACATAAAAAAGAAGGTATTTAAGCAAGGTGATTTGGTATTGGCATATGATAGTAAGTTCATGAAGCATCCAGAAAAGTTTAGAATGCATTGGCTTGGGCCATATGCGGTTTCCTATGTTACAGAAGGAGGAGCTGCGTAGTTGAAGACTTTGAATGGAGAATGGAAGGAGGGATTAGTGAATGGGAGCTGATTGAAATTGTATTACGACAACCAGCTGCCTCGCAACTCTCAGTAAAAGAAAAAGGAAAAGGGTCTAGGTACCAGGTGCGGTTGAAACTGGGTACCAGACACGGAAAAGAAAGTCTACATAAGGAAGAGAGGGAGGACTAGAGCTGGAAGCACAGGCTACCCCGCACAGTCTGAAGTCATAGTAAAAGAGAAGGATCAGATCTGAAGTGCCTTGGGATGAGTCACAGGCGAGTGTTGGGGGCATGTTTTCCCTTGGTTATGGAAGCAAGCAAAGATCAAGGAAGAAAAGGTGAATTGCAAACTACGCGGAAGACATAGTGACTGATACTAGGTCGAAGTGAGCAGAAGAGAAGAAAAGACGGTGTGAAGTAAGAGAAAGCAGGTTGTCAGACAAGAATATTGAGGATGATAGATCCAAAAGGAAGATGGATTGTGGACAACTCAACAAGCGGAAAAAGATATCATTGGATGCTTTGGAGCACCACTCGAGAAGGAAGGAAAGACAGGTTGGCGAATCCCTAAAAATGTGGGTCAAGTTGACCTAGGGTTTTAGACACCTAGGGTTTTGGTATCTAGGGTTTTGACACTTAGGTCTTGGCCTAAGTTTGTCGGTGAGCTATTGTAATGTATAAATAGAGGCCTAAAGGACCTGGGATGGGTTGTTGGTGTTGTTGATTCTAGTTTTGTTATTGGCATGAGTGATTATTGTTGTGTGAGAGATAAGTGCTAAGTGTAGAGCCTTCTAGTATTGTAAGATCTTCAGCTGGGTGCAAAGATCAAAACTGCAGCTGGGTGTGCAGGGAGGGGAGAGAGAGAGAGGAAAAGAGAGAAGATCTACTAGCTAAGAGCATAGATAAGAACTGTATGCTTCATCTTAATATATTATAGAGAACATTTATGTGGACATATCCCTAGGGAGAGGGTGAACCACATATATCTTGTGTTGTGTGTGATTGATTCTTTGTTCTTTTTCATTTGATATATTGATATTGCATTTTTGTGTTAGATATGATAGGTAGTTGTGCGGAGTAGATCTAAGCTAGTAAGTGATATATAAATCTTGTATTGTTCTTGTATTGGATCCACTTGGTATTCCCTTTGGTTGTATACATCTATGTCCTGCAACCCCCCTATAGCTACTTTGGGTGAGACTGCATCTGCTTCGCAGGTGTTGCCGAAAGGGCCAATAGTTAGGGCATGTTGGTGCGCTCTTGGAGTTGAACCCTGAGTTTTCCCCTGTGCAAACATCCTTTTTTGTGCATCTTGAGAAGATGGTTCAACTATCCCATTGCTCTCTCGATGGATATCTTGGATTCCCAGCAATGAGGGACATTTTTTTTTATCATGATTATCTACACAAATAGCACAAACTTTTGCATTATCCAATGGACACTCTCTTAAAGGATGCATTTTCCTACACCTAGCATAAAAGATCATTAAATTTTTTGTTGATTATTTGGGTCGGTTGTCATTGATGTCAACCCTTGAAGAAAGTCTGGTATCAAATTTCAGTAGCACAAAGGTTTGGGTAATGGACCCAAGTTTATTTGATGTATAATGTAATGAGTTTTAATATATTTTAAGTTAATACTATTTTTGATGGATAGTACATGTCATGCAATTTCCGGTGGTATGTGGAACGTCACATAACTCCTCGCAGTTAGAGATTTATGGCCATGTGAAGTTGGAGAACTCTCATGAGTCATCTAGAAACCCCAAAAGGTCATAGTAGTCAAAGTGGTTGCAAATAAGAAATTATTTAAATAATAAAGTGAAGTGATGAGTGTAATATAATTCAAAGTGGATACAAAAGAAATTATTCAAATAATAAAGTTAATGGAGAAATTACTGAGTGGACAAGTGGTTAGAAGTGGGTTAGCCCTAAAATAAGGAAAGTGATTTAAGAGATTTTAGAAGGTAAATAATAAAGTGAAGTGATGAGTGTACTATAAGTCAAAGTGGATACAAAAGAAACTATTTAAATAATAAAGTTAATGGAGAAATTACTAAGTGGACAAGTGGTTAGAACTGGGTTAACCCTAAAATAAGGAAAGTGGGTTAAGATGGTTAAGAGGTAACCCCTTGAGGAAATTACATGAAAGTATAAATAAAAGGAAAGGCTCTCTCATTTTAATCACACTTGAGCATATTGAATATATACAAGTGACTGAGGTAACCAAAGGATATCTAAGTAGAATTTAAGAGGGAAGGTGAAGTAAAGAAGGAGAAAATTCAAGGGAGGATAAATTCTTTTGATGATGCTTTCTCAGGTATGTTATTTACAGGTCATCTCACCATTTTCGTAATAACTTTTTTTATAGAATGATTAAGAATGTGAAATTGGGAGGCCATTGAGGAAACATATCCAAGTAGTTGTGATAGAATTTCATCTTTTGGGTCGTTGTATTTTTGGAGTTACACTCCGTGAAAAATAGGGTTTGTGGCTAGTCCTGAAACTAGTCTAAAACTGGTGTTTCAGGTAAAACGGCATAACTTCTTCATAACAGATCCAAATTCAATAAGACCAAATGTATTGTTTAGAGTACAATCTATAGTATTATTTGTACCATTTTCATATCCATACAACAAATATTCCATGCGGGGCATGCTCTACAAGTTTGCTATCTAGAATAAGCCATAATTCAACAAGGTATGCCATTTTTTCTATAACTCCTTTTCTGAGAGGTTCCAAGTAGTGAAACCTGGAGGAATTGCATAAAAGACATTGAAGAACATTGTGTACTATTTTTAGATCTTTATTCATTATAGGTACATAGTTATGATTATTTCAAGTTAGGGTTGTTGACTAATACAAAATTAGTCATGTGAGACTAAAGTAAAGTTTGATGAAAATGCTAGTCTCTTGTTGTCAAAGTTAAGGAAGGTTTTCAGGTATGTGATCATATACACCAATTCTATTACAAAGTTACAAATCAGATTTGGATGATGAAATTGATGAGGGATTTTGGTTGAGGCACATGTTGGGTACATGGTTGAGACAACTAGTTGATGAGTTCACACATACATGAGGTGTATAGTTGATGATGTTGGTACATCTTGATGAGTCCTAGTTTATGTGTATTTGATTCATTATTGGTACATATTTGGTGCATGGTTGATGCACGCATTTATGGTACAGTTTGGTGCATGGTTGATGCACTTGTTTATATTACATGTTGATTATAAGTTGTTTGGACAGGTTATTATGACATGTTATTTATACAGGTTTGGTGCATGGTTGATGCATTTGTTTATGGTATCGGTTGAGGTACAAGTTGATGTATGGTATATGTTGGCATAGGTTATTGGTATAGGTTGTTACAGGTTGATTGGTACAGGTTTACAGTAGTATATCTCATAGTGATAGTGTGACAGTGGTTCCATCATTCTACTTCTACATCAGGGTGGTTGGACGGGGAAAGGACATGTGGTTGTATCCACATTCAGGTTGTAGCCTTAGAAACTAGGGGTTTGTAGCCTCCTTCTTGTTGTAGACAGAGAATTGGGGAGTTGGAGCTTCCTTCAGGTTGTAGCCTGAGAAACTAGGGGGTTGGAGCCTCCTTCTAGTTGCAACTGGAAAACAAAGGAAGTTGGTTCTTACGATGAATGTAATTCTTAAAGACATATAAGAAAAAGCAATATGTGGTTTTCTCCCTCTTTGGGTTTCCACGTAAAAACACTGGTGTACTGTGTATGTGTATGATTGCTCATTTGTTCATTGTTTATTTACTCTGCAACTATTGGATGATAATGCTACATTGATATAACACTTTCATTTTGTGGTTAAAAAGGATCACTACTCTATTATTGATTCACACCCCCCCCCTCTTAGTAATCCAACAGTTTATTCTTCTTATTTTTTCTTTTTAATCTTAAGTCTATCTAGTTACGAGATAATGGTACGAAGGATTTTTTTTTTTAATTTAAGATAAGTTGTCTAGATCCATCCTTGTCACTCCCCCTGCAGCAGATTTAATAGCTCTTGTTAAAGTATCTCTTACTCCCATACAAGATTTGGTTCTACTTCATGAATATATCTTGCAAAGATCACAAATTTATGTGAATGGTAAGTGAGAAACATCACCATAACCCATAATATCAATCACTTCTCTATACTCTTCATGTATCCCCTTCAGAAAAATAGTTCTAATAGTATCATTGTTTAAGGTACTTTGTTTGGTCCTATAAAGGTTGTATAGGAACCTCTCAACGTAGTCCTCAAGACTTTTCTCGTTCTGTTGGTGTATCTTCAAGATATCATTTTGTGAGTCTCTAGTTCTACAATAATCTTGGTATTTATTTAGAAAAGTAGTTTCCATATCTTCCCAAGTCCTAATAGAATACTTTGGAAGTATAATAAACCATCTCAATGAAAAATATTTCAAAGTTCTAGGACATAAATTTAATTTCTTAGCATCATCCACATAATATAACTTTGACATATAATATAAAATTCAAATAAAAAGGCATCCAAATCGTCAGTGATAGTACTTATGAAATTTGGCAATACCGACAGAGAAATGTTCTACATATTTACATTTGGTGCTAGATTGAGAATGGGGAACCCAAAGGTTGCTTCTCCTTCTGCTTCCACATTTCTTTCCTCTTTGTCTACCATGTTTCCAACCAATCTAAAATCAAGTAGCTTTGGTTTCTTGTCCCAGTTCAGAGAGAAGGGTGGCTCACTAATTGGATTTTGATGAACAATAAATTTGTCCTCAATATGTGCTTCAGGTATACCTTCTACAATTTTAGATTTGATCTATGATATGACCACGTTCTTGGATGATCCAAAGAGTTTGGAAATATGTTTTGGATCGACAGCTTGTTCCAATGTTGGATCGGTATTTGGAGTCTTCTCACCAATTTTGTTGTCTTCAGCATATTTATTCAGAATTTATTTTTTGCTTCCTGCACCTTTTCAATGGTGGTTCCTTATTGTGGTGTGGCTTGTGTTAGCGCTCAAATTTTTCATCAAATTTTTTAAAAGCACCTTTATCAAATTCATGCACCAATTATCAAATCCCTTTGTTTGTCCATTGAGTTTCATGACCTTTCATTCTCAGTTTTGGCCTAGAAATCCTATGATTGCTAGTATGGAAAAAAATTAGTTTTTTCATTGGTTCCCTTAAACTTTCATTTTTATTTATTTTCTATTTTGCCTTAACTTTCAATTTTATTTATTTTCTATTTTCCCTTAACTTTCAGTTTTATTTATTTTCAAATAAAAAATAAAAACATATAAGTGTTAAAAGGTGGTGTGTGCACACAATTGACCTAAGTCCTAAGTCTAAACCTAATCCATATCACACTCAAAGTCCACAAACTATGCCAAAATCCAAGTCCACATCCACATGTCGAGCACAAGTCTATACACCAAACCAACACATAAGCCACAAAACATACCAGCACAAGTGCCAAGCCTAAGAGGTATCCCACATTACTCATCAAATAATTCTAGGGTGCCTCAACGTATATAAATATTACAACATCTAAATCCCCGAAAAATGTGGGATATGTCCCATGCTTTGTTTTTAAAATAATTACAGGCATCGGGCTGCATGCAAGAGAGGCCATGAGGAAGAAACTATGAGGAGGAAGGAACCATGCGTTGGAGATAAAATCTTGCAAGTTTCGAGTTGAGGTGTCTTGCACCAAGCACTATGTGCCAAAGGAAATTGTGTACAGAGATCCCTTGTGGTCTCTACAGTATTCAAGTGATTCACAGAGAGGGAAATTAAGTCTGTGATGTTTGCGCAGAGGAAGGTGAAGGCATTGGGGAAAGTTGAGGTGGAAAATCATCATTTATTGTTGGGGTTGATTGCAGAGAATAGTAGGAGGTATCCTGAGGGGTTTCTATCATCGGGTGTCACCATCGAAAGAGACTTCTGGAGTGATAATAGTTTGTTCTAGAGCCACTTTTGATATGGAACCTTCTCCTTCCTGCAAATAACTACATGTATACCTTTCATCTGGATTAGTAAGGGGGGGTCCTAGTACTACCAAATAAACCACCTGGAATCTTACTTGTTTATTTAAAAAAAATACTCTTTCTATCTCTAGGCCTAACCATTAGTCAACTACATGACAGAAAAGGGTTTGGATAGACTCACCAAAGTGAATGCAGTAGGATAGAACCCTTGCAGAAATTCATAAGTGAGGGCACCTTTGTTTCTTACCATATTTTCCTCCACCAAATTCAAAATATAGTGAGAAAACCAAATATAAATAACTAACTAAAATTATCCTTCTAGCATTTACCTTTTAACAACTCCCCGACAATGGCACCAAAAATGTTGGGTTAATTAATTATTATTTTAATACATTGTCTATTTGTCAATCTGGTTCGTAAACTTTTGAGTTGTATACACAATATGTGTAGGTAAAATATTGAAGTTTAAACTACTATAACTTCTCAAGAGACAAGTGAACCACACTACAATCCAATCATTCATCAAAACACTAAGAAACTATCAAGCAAATCACCTTGAACAACTTCACTTTGTCCACAACACTGATATCAAGTATGAGCATAATTTAATAACTTTGTCTGTCAAGCATAGATATCTAATCTATGAATGATCATTTTCTTTGATTTTTTCTCATCCTAATTATCAACCATCAGATGTTTATATTGTTCACACACAAAACAAATCAGAATGTTGGTAAACGACTTAAATACAAGGACCAATGACTACTTCTCTTATCAAATCTCCTTTCAAAACTCTAGATGCAATATTTCACTTGTTAACTTAAGTGTTCATTCTCTCTCATACAAAGATAGATTTGAATCAAATGAGAATCCTAGATATTGCCCATAATCAAAGGAAACAGATTACTAAAATATGACCACAAGTTTTACTTAGAACCATCCATTTGAATCAGTCAACTTTAAGTCCAATTCCTATTCATGGGCTACTTATCTTAAAGTTGTATTTATCAATTCAAATGTAAATCTTATGAGAGATGAATATTAACACTTGAATTCACAATTAATACATGTAATATGACAAATACATAGTGGCATTGCACTCTTGTATCCAAACAATTTTCCTTTGTACAGATGTGACTCAACTGTCATTCATTTTGTTGTATTAACTAGCTATTGAAACAATAATAAAGACTTCAATTACCAATCCCTTAGCATCAATTATGACCAAAAGGTGCAGGGTATTTCTTCACCTCAAGGTATTATTGTCCTCTTATTAGTGATTGAATCGACTCTCTACGAAATTGTGCAAATTTAATCTAATAAAGGATCTGTAGATTGCATTAATCAGAGAACTAACTACAATTTGAATGAAACAACAAACCATAAAACCTTCAATAATTTTCCCTAAGAAAGCTCAAACATTTTTACATGTTATCTCCATATATGAATACCAATATCATCACTCCCAATACCATAGGTATTAAACAAGAGGAAAATGATTAATTCTATGAATCGTTTACAGGTTAAAATCTAATTGCAATCATGAAATTGTTAATGGAACATAAAAAATACAAAACTAAATATTAATATAACACAAAAAACTACTCTAGCAGTGATATGACACAAGCGTTGCGTCTCAGGATGGTGGGCCCTTGCCAACCGGTAGCAAGCTCTTAAAACTTACAGTAGCAGAGTCAAGATAACACCATGAGATTATAGAATGAGTGCTTGTATTAAAACAAAGTATGAGATTACAACATGCGCTCCATTACATATAGCAAGTATGAGTAATAACAACAGTGAATCAATGATCCTCTTGGATCCAAAATCGATAGCTATGGTTTCACATTAACTCTTCATTACATTGATAATTTACATACATATAGAAACCCTAAGAAAAGTGATGAGATTATGCATTGTGCTCTCATGAACCAGAGCACTCAAAATAACAAAGATAACAATCATATCAGCCATGTTTGGCTTCACACGGTCCTCTTGGGTAAACTTAGCAATTGTGATGAGCTCAAGGAAATTTGTTTCAATCTCTTGCTATTTGTATGAAAGAATACGTATGAATAACACTTTGTTTTCATTTGGAATATTTTTTGTTTGGAAGATTGCCCCACGAACTTCCTGGGCATTAGAAGGATTTGACCCTATGTTTGACCGAGGCCTGGTGCTTTCATGGAAGATCTAGAGCTTGATCCAAAGGATACAAACCATGCTTGGGACTGGATCTACAAAACCCATGTGCTCATTTTCCACATGGGTGCACATATATATGAAAACCTCCAAACTTAGGTATTGAAACTCCATAGTTGGTGCATAAACTGAACTGAAATTATTCATAGGAAAATATTGGTTCTAAAAAATCATTAAAACCTATCAAAAACTTAGGAAATAAAAAAGAATAAGAAAGCATTACATTGTAGTCACTTGTTTCAAGGTTTTAGGCTGAGGATCATGGATTTTTAGGATAATTGGGCTAATTCCATGTATAGCAGTGGAATAATAATAAGAAAAATGGTGTTTGAAAATCACAAAATGGGAGGCCAACATATCCCCCACACTTTTTTACTTGCATGTCCTCATGCAAGAAGAATCCTTATGAAAATAAAAACATCTTCACAAAATTGATCACAAAACTGAAGCATCCATGAATGGCTAGGAGATCTTAGCTACATTTATCAAAATATTGAGACCCCCTCTGGTCTTGGTTATACTCTCACTACGCCTCCTTTGTTATGGATGACTAGAATTCATTATCTTCTTATGCATCTTTCTATTCTCAAAACATATCTTTTTTTATTTCTTATTTGAGATTTTGGCTCTATGTTTTTAGCAGGTCATTATGTTTTTGTATGCATCTATTTAGTATCGTCTTCTCCAGGGATTCTTTCTTCAACTTTTTAATTTTTTGATTTTTTATTTTCACCTTGATTCATGATTCATATGATGGTGTACTAGGTTCATTTTTTCCAATAGATACATTATCAAAGGGTTTAGGAGGTATCTTCTCTAGAGGATTTGAAGCCTTACTCCTCTATTTCTTTGCAATTTTAAAAATATCTGCTAATGTTCTATCATTTTCTCGCTCATTATATAAATAAAATGGAAATTGTTCCATTTTTTGTTGTTGATGAGAGGAGGGTGTCACCTGAGCATCGTGATAAATGGGGGGTGAGACCTAAACATTGTGATGAGGAGGTTGGGTTTCCACTTGAATACCAACCCCTTGTTTGGCCATATTTCTGGTAATTCTATGAGTTGGGGATGGTCTAGATAATGGCTCCATTAACAGGTTGGATTTCACAACATTTATATTTCATTGGCCTTCTAGAGGAGAGATGAATTCCTAGGCTCCAGAGGAACTGAGGTCTTCATCTAGACACTTTTTGTTATTATTAGCACCATGTGTTGCTTGGTTGATGCCACCACCTTTTTAGGTTGTTCATTAAATTTATGTTGACCATCAAAATTTTCCCATAAATCATTCCTCCTACTCAGCTCTGATACAATCAATATTTTGACTAAGCCATGATGATACAGGCTCTTGTGAGGGTCCTTAATATTTTTTTCTTACTTGGCTTGACATTTTTCTTAAGCTCTTTCATAGATAATAAGGAAAATTTAATTGTTGATCCAACTCAAAATATCACAAAATTCTAATGTGATATTGGAAAATGAGAGCATAACACCCCTCACAAGTCAAACACCCCTACAAAATTTCCAACGGTGTGTTTCATTCCTCCTTAAACCAAGATCGAGGTATTTCCTTTGCCCAATTTGCATTATGGAACTCTGTCTTCAAAAACCAATTGCAAAGGTCTTGTCCTACAAGATGATTTTTGAACCATTTCTATCCTTCTCTCAACAAGCATGTGGTGTGGGCAACTGAATTTTCCGACACCTCCATTACCATATCCCCAATTTGAACTTCATGTCCATTGAATCCCCTTACAAAATGTAGTGTCACTTGGTAATTGAACCCTTGGAACTTAACAAAAATATGTGTGCCACCCTGTCATTCTAAACATCTTTGGAATGAGTTATACTCAGGCAGAGCTTCCAGAGCTCGCATGGATGTCGGCTCCTGACAATCAATCACCATTTCGACTACAATTACTATAGAAAGGAACTTCAAGTATCACCCTTTCAAAAAATAAAAAGTGAAATAAGATGGGAGAGGGTTTGAAAGGTATACAATTTCAAAGACTCCACAATTTCGGTTCTATACAATATGGATACAACTCATTTGGAATCCCTTCAGTAATTCCAAACAAGTTATAATGGTCAAAATAGAGAATACATGCATGCAGTTTTATGGGAGATTATAGGATGATCAACCTTCTTAATGTAATGATAGACAATCATACCCACATGACCTTAATGCTTAATGATTTTTAGTTATGGGAATATCATTTCAAAAATAGGTGTAAACATACTATGAATACCATATGGATGACATGTGATAATGTATTATGAACAATATGCCACGTGATCAATAGGGTATATGAGAATATGGAGGATGTGATCGACTACAGTGTATATAGCATTGTTGGTTGTTACTCCTTCTCTAGCCACTTCTTGGGCTGACCCAGGTTCAAATCTGAACAGCTTCCAACAAAGCCCTTTAAAACTATCGTCCCTCCTGGTAAACCATAAGGCAACACAACACACAGATTGTACTATGCAGTCTCACATGAGAGAGTTCTATGGGTGACTTCAATGTTCAGATGCTTGCAGTCTAGGAAAGAGTTGAGATCTGGGATTGCAATTCATCTTCTTAATCCTTGATCTAGTTGTTCTTTCTATTCTTCTTACTATTCATTCACCTGTTAAGTCTATGCATGCATTCTAGCGGATCTAACATATAACAGATCTCATAGAATTATCCATTCATCCATTCATCATCTAACTACATACATAAGGGAAACATGCAATCAATCACATCACATAACACAAATATTACTGTGGTTCACCCCCTCCTGGACTATGTCCACAAAGATCTGGATCTTAGGATATTTTATTATGGTTATGTAATATATGGCATCGTGTTCACTACATTTTATGATCATACAATCATAAACAGGTTCCATGATCCCTTTAAGGCTGACTAGATCAAACCAGGCTCCTCAACCTACGATCTAAACCTTGGGATCTAGTTGCTTGACCCACTTACATCTTAACAACTTACAAAATTGGTATCAGATCTTACAGCAATTTCCTTGATTGAACATTACAAAACTTAGCACCCTCTACCTAGACCTCTTAGGTCCTTTTTATCCTTATTTGTGGCTTATCATCCATTACAATATCTTTCAAAAACCCTATACCTAATATGGTTAGGTTTTCCTGCATGTTCGCCTTGCATGCTTCCCTCATTTTCATGCGGCTTTCCCTCACACGTGTTTATTTTCCTTCCAACTGTACTTTTCTAATTTAAAATTTTCTTTCCAAAATTGGATTCTTCCTCAAAATCGGTATGTTCCCAACAAGCCCCCAACATTGACATGTGGCTCATCCTGAGCCACCTAGGCAGTGTGTGCTTCCTCGACAACCTTTGCTAGGCTATGGAACTTGTTTGCAAGTTCCCTTTCTATTTCCCGGAACTGCGCAGCCTTCTTTGTGAGTGCTTCTACTAGTTGCGCTATGATCTCCTCCTAGATCATGACTTTGCACTCTGCCTATGCTTACATTGTGTTCTCCTTCTCCTCCTCCAACTATGTGATCATCTCCATTGTTTTCTATTGGAGAGGTTCCATCTGGGATGGTATTTCTTGCTCCTACGTCTGTACAGCTTTTAACTCTACCTGCAACTTCTTCATATCCTACGTCCCTTTTAGATGCTCGATGATGCTCATTGTCTTTTTCCTCTGCTTGAGGTCTTGGATTGCTATGCTTATTCTTTCTTCCTCCTGGTCCCACTATTGGACCTACTCATCCTACTCCAGCGTTGTCCAAAGCAGCGCTTCTTTATCAAACAATCTTGTTGATGTGTTGACTTGTTTCTCCATATCTACTAGTTGGAGTGAAACTTATGCTTTCCTCTGCTCTTGGACCTCACGTGGGGTCATGGGACTAAGCTTCTCTTTAAGATCTTTGATATCTTGTATGTAATGGTCAATTGTCTACGCGATGAGGTTGATCTTCTCCTCTATGCTCCTCTCTATTGCCTACGTGTTGTTTGGGATTCGGTTGTATGTCATTGTCAATCCCTCCTCTAGTTTGTCTACACATTCTTTCTCCTCTTCCTTTTTAGTATTCAATCGGTTTCATGTGATCTGGAGAATCTATGCAACTCCTCTTTCCACCTCTATATTTGTGGCATCTGCGCGAGCCCTAGAGTGTACTTCATGCATGACGCTATCCTATAGCCAATATAAGGCCTTTGTAGGGATTCGTCCCATAACCAACTCTACTTGTTCCACCTCTTCTAGGGGTTTATGCATCGTCTCTTGGTCAAATATGATCATTTGAGGTGTTATCGTGAGTGTATCCCTACCCTGGATAAAGAATTGCATGGTCTCCTCACCCTTTCTTTGCACAGATGGCCTATGTGTCTCCTCTTGTGGTCATGCAGTGGCATGTGACTCGACCTGGTTCTATAAATTCTATATGTTTGCTTGAACCTCCAGTAGTTTAGCCATGATCTTCTCCCTCTGCAGCTCTATTATTCTGACCACTTCCTCATTCATGTCTTGGACCTTATCTACAATAAGCTCTGCATCATCCCATGTGAGGGTGATGTCGGGGTCCTTTGTTTCGTACTTCCTTGTCTTGCGTGCATATGTTCCTTGCACAGGATTCCCTGTCATTTGTGAGGGTTGTGAATCTATCGTTATTTCTTGTCCTCCTTTCTCTTGAACCTGTGTGGTCTCCTTTTTCCTCGTCTGCTCCCTACTTCATGTTCTTGTTGTTGTGGGAATTCTCCTTGGACTTTTTGGTACTGTGTTTCTCCCACTTGGTAGGTTTTGCACTATATTTGTTTGAGTGTTATCCATCAAGCTACCTGTCCTTGTTAATGAGCCTGCATCAACCTTTTCCTTGGGCTTGGAGGATTATTCCATGCATGTCCTCATGGTTTCTTTTGTTACAGGTGGTTTCCACTATGCGGGCCAGTCCTTAATAATCCACTCCACCTCCTCTTTGGTGATGCAATATTGCATCTTCAACCGTGCCTTTTTGGCATCCCTCATGTCTTGGATCCATAAGTGATGTCGGGATGCCTTGAATTTAGCTATCCCCTTTATTTCTTGTGCGACCTCCATAGGTATGCGCCATAATTTTTTTGTGCACTGCTAGATTTCTTCTAGCAACATGGAAAACACAGTGTTGTTTTCCTGTTGCATCTTGTTATCCTTCACTTTCCAGAGAGACTCATACCTAGTTGCATAAAATTTTCCCACTCTATCTAAGAATGCATAGAACTTGGGCTCCTGCCACCCTTCCAGAGCTATTAATATTAGCAGCCATGAGTAATGGAATTCGGTTCCATTGTCCTGCGCATCGTGACAGTCAAGTAGGAACTGGCTTAGTAGGTACGATGCCCAACTGAACTTCATCCCCTTCGTGAACTACTATTACTGTGATCACTCATGCTGGCGCTTCCTCTCTACAAAATTTTCTCAGCAACTTGCACGTCATTAGCTTACTGGTGAATCTTGTGGCTTCGTCTTTGATTTATTTGATGATGAGGCCTCTATTCCCCCTGGTCATGCTGAAATGTGCCTTCACTTGTTCTGTCATTTATTTCTCACGTGCTTTGTTTTCAAGGAATTTTTTCGGTGGTCCACCGACTGTAGGCAATCCTGTTATTTTAGCAATTAACATGATGTCGATATACACTGGTTTGTCCATCCACAAAATTCCTCCATGGACCTGGGTGACCAGTTGTTTGATGCACAACCCAACATTCTTACCCCACCCAAAATGTGATAAGTCCAAGAGGTTCATTATAAATGAATTGTATATCCTTGTAATCCACTACACTGGCTCTAGCATTGGTCGTCCTAGGGTTCCAATCTTCGTTGTGTTGATCAGATAGTTGTCTTCAGCCAATTTTGGGAATTTGGTCATGTTGTGCACATCATGGTCTGCATACCTCAACTTTGGGACCTTCCCCAACATGTCATCTCTAGTGGGGACTGCATCTGGAAGGAATGGGAGGGTGATTTCCATACTATTTGGGGTCTTTATTTTCTTCCCCGTAGCAGACGTGTCTGCCTCTGCTTCTTATGTGCCCTCTTCTTCCTCCACTGACTCTAGCTTGTCGGTTATGTCCTTAACCAACACTTTGTCTTGTGTCTGGGATTTTCGAAGTCCCATTGTGTCATTTTGTCTCGTCGGTGCTTCGAGGTTAGGCTTTGACCCCCTATCTTCGGATCCTAATCTCTGCCCTATCTCTCCTTGTTGGGTTGTAGGGAGATCTTCCTCGACCTGCATTGGGCTAATCAATTTTGGGTCTGAGGTGGTCACATCCTCAATCTCAACTATAGTATTCAATTGTTGCAGTCATTCCTTACACCTTTGTCCCTGTCGAGTGACCCAGACAAATTGTCTTGGCAACCCAAACTTCAGTGGAGCCATCATGTGCAACTATCGTAACCTCAGCATGCGACTTCGTTGATTTGAAACTAGGGTACGAGTTCTCTTTATCACTCTGAGGTCGAAATTTTCTAAGTGTTGAATAACACTATGCTTTTTTTCCTTTTATAGACTAGGTTATGCTTACTTTTACCTTTTTTCATGCATTTGCACCAAGTTCACTTTTTACTGCACGCAGTCTTCTGATGTTTGTCGTGGTTAGTTACTGTGTGCAACTTTTCCCCATTGTTTTTGTATTTTCTCTCTTTTCTAATTTTTGTATCATTTTTCCTTATTTTGCTCCTTTTTTATTTCTTTTTCTCATTGTCTCTATCTTATCTCCTACTATAATACACTATGTACATGTGTTCTTACTGCGTTGTAACTTTTAAGTGTTCGGAGGTCGATTGTCCCTGTATAGTTTCAATCGACTCCCATTGATCGGTCTTTTCAGTTATGTACCTTCCAAGTATTTTAACTATAGAGATCCCCCTTCTGTGACAATCTTCACTTCATATGGCCCCACCCAATGCATTCTAAATTTACCGGGATGTTGAAAACATTTTTTGTCATGGAGCAAGACTAGGTCTCCCTCCTTGAAACTCTTCCTCTTGATATGTCTTTCATGCCAAGATTTGTCCCTTTTTTTTGTACTTCTTGATGAAATCTTGCTAGAATCCTGTCCTCCTCCATCTTCTTTAGTTGATTCAACCTCTCCTTCACTATGCCTCTTTATTTCATGCTGGTGATTGTTACTACGCACAAACTAGGTACCAGGAATTCTAGTGGTACCACTGCTTCTTGCCCATACACTAACCTAAATGGTTTTTGTCCTGTCAGCTTCTTACATGTAGTCATGTATTCCCATAGTATTGTTGGTATTTTCTGCAAGATACCAGATATATAAAATATGCAGAACAAAAATAAAATGCTAGAAATGGCAGAATAACAGTAAAATATCCAGCATAATCTTCACAATACACAGAAATGATATACGAAATAGCAATAGAAAAGCACTTTGATTCAGAAAGCAATGTTCACA
>JASDQU011029047.1:2727-19188 GCA_032191745.1 Picea mariana | reverse complement strand
AGAGGGCATGTTCAAATATTCTTCTATACTGACGTACATGTTCATTTAATTTCAAGCTGACAAATTCAGTTTCTCCATGCAGAATATGGACGCAGACGAAAGGCCCCAGCCAGTCACAACATGGACTTCTCTTCTGAATCATAACTCCACAGAGTATAGCTTCAAGGTTTTCATTGATCTTTTTTATCACCCGGTGGTAAGCATGCTGAGCGGCAGGCCTGAGCCACGAATAAATGATGAGTTCCAGAGAATTTTACATCTCTCGGACAATGCAAAGACAGGAGACTGGTACTTGTATCAAAACCACACTGAGACCAGAGTTTTCGGGTGTGAGTTGGCACCCTACAAGCTGCCAAAGTACGTGCCGGTAAGAATCTTTGCATTAGAGTATATTAGATAGATTATGAATTCAGACGACATTCATTTCATCTCATTGAAGAAAAAGTAGCAGCTGTGCATCAAGGGGCAGATAGGTTCTTTTATCTGCAACAGTCGTGGTGCCGAAGAAGAAGCTGATCAAATGCTGAAAGAGATGAAGTTTTTCCTAAGTTTCCCCTGGCACTATGATCCATGCGGGATCATTTCAGAAATGCGGGTGAGAAATAAGAATATCCCGTATGTGCATGAGTCCAAGCCCAAGATGGAAAAATTTGCAAATCAAACAGTCTGGGTGCCTGACACCTTAGTCGAAATGGAACAACAAGTTGAAGTGGAACAGCAGGTGCCCTCGACAAGTGTGCCAACCACTACCACACTTCAGGTCCCCAAGGAAAAAAGACCTCAACAAGAGTCGTCTCCACCCGTAATAGAGGTGTCATCAGAGGAATTCCAGATGCACGCCAAGAGGCCAAAGACAGTTTCAGCGCCTGGCACGACAGTAGAACAAGAAGTCCCTCCTACCACAGTAACTACCCCAGTGATCAAGTCGGTCATTCTACCTTTTGGTTCGAGCCAGCATAAGGCAATCATAATAGCAATACCGAATAAATCCACAGATTCTCCCCTGGATACTCAGCCAAGCAAAACTGGGCCCAAGTTGGGCATTTTCGAGAAGTACGAATTGATCAAGAAGAAGAACTAGACCCTCACTATCAGTACTTATGCCCAGTTTCAGAAGTAGTCATCCACCACTCAGCATAGGCTTCTTTCGGTATTTGACACAAAAAAGGGTAGGATGCACATGGCCTACCTCCAAGCATAGGTACTGGATCCCAAGGTTATTTCAGACTACAAGAGGGCCACTTTCGAATTCCAAGCGAAAGACGTGCACCCAGCAGATCATATGGATCTGCACAAACAAACATGGGAGATGGTTTTCCACACATTGGCACATGCTTCAGCCTCGGTAGCTAAATTTCAGGTATCTCTTAACAATGCTCAAACAAAGCTTAAGCTGGAAAAGATATCATCTTTTGTGAAAGACAACAGAATCAAGACGTTGGAGGAGCTGGTCCTCAAGATCAGTTATGATCCTGCGAACATCAAAGTAGCAGAATAGATGATAAAGAAAAAGAATGCAGGCATCGCATCCTTAAGAAAACAACTGAAACTCCTGCCCATAGAGGACTCACAGGTGAAGGAGATTGCAGAGAAAGAAGGTGAGAAGGATGAGATGCTAAAGTTTCTCATGGAGCAGAATGCTCAGCTCAAGGAAATGGAAGCTGAGATGGAAATATTATTGAAAGAGAAAGAACATATGAAGCCGATGGAAGGCATTCCATTGAGTGCTATCCCCATTACCAAATTGAGCACAACATCAGTTACAACAATTCCATCAGCAACACCAGTGACATCACAGGAGGTAACAACTGATCTCACCAAATCCGTTGAAAAGATGAACCTACAAGAGACTAAAATCAACAGGCTTAAGAAAGAAGTCGAGAATCTCCAGGAACTCAAAACTTCTTTCCAGTCCAGTCTCTCCAAAGAGAAACAGGTAACCGAGCAACTAAGGAAGGAACTACAGCAGCTCCAAACACAAACAGTGGCAGGGAAGACTTTGGCTGAGGTCAAAGAGAATGTATGGACAGACATCACCAAGTCCATAAATGAAATCTGGCCCATGATCCAAATCATGTTTGAACAAAATGAGTTGCTCCAGAGGAGCAAATAGGCCATTGAGAAAATCAGAGTGGAATTGGGAGACATGCTAACACAAGCAAATGAGATCATCAGGTTCCTGAATTCCAAGACCAGAGAAGAACTAGAAGAACTAAAGATCGAGGATAGAATAGAGACCATACTCGAAGTAAAAAGGGTCTTAACCAAGAGAAGTCTAATGCTTAAGCTCGAGAAAAAGGTTCAAGTCATGGATCAAGGAGTACAGAAGTTCTTCAATAAGATTGATGCTCTCCAAAAGAAAGGCCTACCTGGTCTGAAGGTCATCAATGACAAACTAATGACACTCCCAGATTACAAGAAGATATTGGCTGAAGTGTTTAAGGACAGTTCAAGGTTTGAAGGCATACAAGGGAGCATCACTGGAAAAGCATTCATGGATGCCCTGCAGTTGGACATTAGTATCCAACACGAGATTCGATACATATTCCTCATAAAGCCCACATTCGCTAAGTATACGGACATGGATGAGGTGTATCAGAGACTACTCAAAGTCACAGTGCCAAGTCATCTCAGATGGGAAGAACTCTACGATCTTATCGATTAGCAAATGAGCTGTTCAGGTCCAGTCTCCTATTCAGTCAGAAGAGGTTACACGGGAACCTCGCCAACGACCTACCCCAAAAATTCTGCATGCAGTTATACTGAGTCATCAAGTAGTTTTGATTAGTTAAATCAGTTAGGCTAAAAATAGAATAAGCACATCTTGATCAGTTATGACAAGAACATTTGTAATTTGAACTATAAATACTTCACCTTTCAAAGTATTGAGGGTTTTCGATCTTCACACCCTGGCGCTACCAGACTATAACCATTTTTGAAGAGATCTGCCATTAATAAAGAGGAAGCACTTTTACAGGATTCTTGCGTGTATTCACTGGAGACGTTTTTCTCTAAGTTGAATGTTTTTCTTGCTTTGTGATCATATTGTTTTCTGAACCTAATCTTTAAAAGTAACGTATGTTGCAGGATTTATCTTAGATACCCTATTTTCGACTTTAAAGGTTTTAACGTTTATCTTCTAAGATTTTCAATTAAGGAATTCTTAACTGCTTCTTAGTTGAGTGATCTTTCTCATCTTTTCCTTTGTCCATCATTTAAAAATTATTGAAGATCCAGTGAGTATATTATCTCGCCCTGTGGAAGTTTTCCTTTACGTTTATGGTTTGTATCTCATATTGATTATAACACAGACCCCATAGCCCAATGGAGGTGTAGACTGTCTCAACCACTTCAAAAACCCTTTTACAACAAAACCTACTTGTTCCTTTACCTAGCCTAGTATCTAAATTAAAAACAAAGCTAGATCATATAGAGAGATCCCTCTCTGAAGTTGGAAGGGCTAGATCCCAGCTTTAAAAGCGGTTGGATAAAGTTACCTTTGTGGATTCCTTCTTTGTCAACCTCTAGGAAATTTACAGAGTGCTAACATATACGATTTGATTTCATGGTTAGAGGTATGATCTCTTAAATTAATAGCATGTTTGTTTTCATTCTTAAATTAGATTATTTGGTTTGTTGAATAAACTATATTTCATTATTAAATTAGTTTGTTTTGTTTATTAAATAAAATGAGATTTCATTTACTAAAATAACTAGCTACAAAATCGAAAGATTCTGTAGCCAGTTATGTTAATTCGAATTATGTAAATTATTGACAAAAAATATATCTGAAATCTTTCTATTTTCCTTTTCTTTTAGGATATTCAGGGGTCCATGATTTCAAAATTGATCTAAGGCACTCTTGAGACCTTCCAGTCATATCTATGTTGTATTTTGAATGAACATAAATGAATTGTTGTTAGTTTTGGAGGATTTAGTAGGATCAGGGTGGTTGCATCCCCCTTTATTTTTGAAACAAATATTTGATCTCAGGAACATAAAGAATTATCTTTTTTGAAGCCTTTATAAACCTATCATTTTGTAATCACAGACATCCTGGCCTAGGGCTCATTGTGAACATCTTATGCTCAAATTTAGACATGACAAATATTTACTTTATGCTTTAGTCATCTGTGAATTTTGTTGTGATCTATAATTTGTTTATCTTGGTAATTGAATGACTACAGATAGCTTTCGTCTTCACAGATTGTTTTGTTGTCAAGATAGTTTTTCTTCATGTTTCACGATTTATTCTTCAGTTTTATCAAAACAATTGAACAATATTTCTATTCATATTATGAGGTTTACCTTAAATATGTGGATTGATTAAATGCAAGATGTAACTGTATTATTTACCTTATGCGTTACTGCTAGCAGTCTATTATATCACTGTAATCATCTTGTGTTCTACTGTTTATCAATTAAATACATCAGTCAATACACAGTTTAGCGTTGGTCCCAACCAGTGTAAAGATCACAACAAATTTCTCTCGTGGATGGACTGATGTATGATTTATGCTAACAGTTGGATGCATACTCTTCAAAGTGATTGATAGGTTAGTCCGTTCTTCCTTTTTATTATTTTCTAGTCCATAATCAAAATCATTATATGTAGTATAATTCTTACTGTCTGCATTTTTCTATTTAAATAGTAGTTTTATATATGTTCTTAAAGGTGCATATAGATTAAATGATATAAAAACAAAACAAAAAGAAATAGTGCATGTTGCTTTCTATTTTGATTTCCATCAAAAGAAGCATATCATATTCGATTTTTATAAGTTTAGATCAAACTCATTATCTGTATATCTTGTATATATGAACTAGACAAATAGAACTATTATATAAATATCTTTTAAACCATGTATATATTTAGATGTACATACATATATTAGTGATTAGTAACTAGTGAGTTTTTTTGTTTCTTCTATTTATTTTCCATTTCCTTTAGGACCTTAGATTGGCCAACGGAGCCACTAAACCCGTCAGAGTGAATTAATCCAAACAACTTGGGTTAATTAGACAACCCCAGACTGGATTCACTCTTCCAATTGACGAGTGGTCATTTTCGCTCGTCAACAAATGGCGCTAGAAGGAGAGCCTGAATACTATTGATGGCATGTGGAAGTCACAAGACTCCTCCCCCACCTACTCTCTCACCTATAGTAATAATAAGTCATTCTTATGACAATATTGTCTCTCAAACAACAACCACATCCAACGACAATCCACGAATTACAGCCGAACTAGTTACACCAAATCCCCAAGGGGCCGACATACAAGAAATTGTTCATCAATCCCTCATAAGGACGCACAGTGCCTTGGACCATTTCAGACAATCGGGTCGAACTTTGAACCAACCATTAGACTTATCTGATATCAGGGAGAAACTTGAAGGTACTGATCTTACCCTAAACCCTACGGATCCAGATCACATCCTCACTCATGCAGCAGGAGGATCTGGTATTCTACCATCACCACCTCCTTCATCTCCTTCTTCTTCTAGAGAAGAATCATTAGACGAAGGCATTTTTTCATCTCAGCCTTCGACACCACCCACACCTATGGCCAATCTGAACAATCCCGCCAAGCCTTGGCTTGATCAAGATGCAGTGGACATACCTGGGCCCCAACATCCTTTGCCTAAACATCCAGAGAAATGGCTACCTAAATTTGACCCAGATTCCAAGCATATTGCTAAGGATCATATAAAAAAATTCATGCTATCCATTAGGCTCCATAGTGTTGAAAATGAAGATGTAGTATGTAGAATTTTTCCCTACACCTTTGAAGGCAATGCCTTTACTTGGTACTTTGCCCAACAACCCCACACCATCGTGTCATAGCATAGATTCGAGTCCTGTTTCATTGAGAAATTCAGAGACGACAAATCTCTTGAAGTCCTAGTCATGGAACTCTCTAGTTTAAAGATGAACCCCAAAGAAAGGACAAAAGAATTTAATCAAAGGTTCTTGACATTAAAGAGTCGAATCCCCACAGACTCAACGCCTACCGAAAATCTTATCATCACATACTACACGAAAGCCTTACATCAAAACATAGACATTTGGGTAAAAAGGTCCAAGAAAGCCATGTTGTTAGAAGCCTTCGAAGAGGCGAGTCAAATCGAGAAAGATATTCTCAGCCTAAAAGACAATATCTGTAACGAGGAAGAGACTACTTCATCCTCCAAGAAGAAAATCAAAATTCTTCCTAGACCTCCCCAAAACAAAACTCAATCAGATAGTTCGGATTTAGAAAACTTGTAGAAGGTCATTCAGAAGTTGTCTAATCAGGTTATAGATTTGAGAAGATCGGCTGAAGAAGCTTCTTCAAGCAAAGGGCCTTACAAACCCCCTTTTAAAAAGCCTTTTCCCACAAACCGACCTAACTCAAATTTTGAAGGCCTAAATCTAGAAAGCTTACAATTTTCTATTCAGATGATTCTAGAGGCACATGATAACTTGATTCCTCCTGAGATTCCTGAAGATGTGGCTGAACAAGAGATAGTGGAAGAGGACGAATCCTCTCCCAACATTTTCAGACATTTTTTGGATAGCATTTTTCAAACTAATTTCGAAACAGTGCATCCTTACAATACTAGGAGCAAGACAACAAATAAATCTTCCTCTGAAATCGGAACTAATGCACCTCAAAAACAGTCTAAATAAATTGAAACTAAATAGAATTCAGCAGCCCCAAGTTTAGAGTATGATTTAATTGAGGATCTCAAAAAACTTAGAGCTAATATTTCTGTTTACGAATTATTGAAATTCCCTTTTCTTCTGCAAAAAATGCTGCATAATATTGCAGAAAACAACAAAAACAACAAAAAAATTGCTGAAACAGCCCCAAAACACCTCAAAAGGTCTCCGTCAAAACAATGCCAGAGTCTTCTGATAAAAGAGACCTTGCTGTAAAAAGTGTAACAAATGTAGATAAACTAGTTTTAGGGGTTGCGACAAAAAAACAACAAACTTCTGCTGTTAATACTCGTAGAAATGTCCCACCCTTTTTGTTGACTTTTGAAATTTTCAATAGGAATGTACATAACTGTATGGTAGATTCAGGTGCAACATCAAACTTAATGCCTTGGTCTGTCTGCCAAAAAATTAATGTCAAAGTTCAACCTTCCAGCCTAAAAATTATTTAGCTTGATCGAACTAGTGTTAAATTAATAGGTGAATTAAAAAATGTTCTTATCAGATTATCATCTAATCCTAAAGTCCATCAAGTTATCGATATTATTGTCGTTGATATCCCCGAAGTATATGGCTTGTTTTTAAGTAGAGATTGGTCCGAACAACTACATGGTTATTTTTCAACCGATTGGTCTCACTTGTGGTTGTCTGAGAATGGAAAGCCTAACATAATCAAGGTAAATCACGAGAATTATCTTAAGTTCATGGTAACCGATTTAAATGATCCTAATGAACCATTCACTGATTTCGCCAATTCACCTAAAATACAGGGGATGGACACTTTTTTCAGCAATTTCATGGCTGAAACTTCTACCATTACTGACCCGGAATAGCAGTCCGAAATTATGACATGCATACAATCAACAACCCTCTCTCATTGGTCACATGCACCTGACGAAAATCAAATCTGGTCTCTTTACTTCGATGGATCTAAATCTAAGGAAGGATTCGGTGCAGAATGTGTGATCATTGATCCAGCAGGTAACAAAACTTTGATTGCTTGCCAGTTAGAATTTGAATGCACAAACAATATGGCTGAATACGAGGCACTCCTGCAAGGTCTCAAAAAACCACTAGATTTGAACATTCAGAATTTGACAGTCTTTGGTGATTTGGAAATTATGGTTGGATAGGTAAAAAATTCTATTCACTGTTTATCTCCACACCTAAAAAGCTATCAAACTGAGGTATGGAATTTAATAAACAAATTTTCTGCATTTAACATTAATTCTATTCCGAGATTGAATAATTTTGAGGCTGATTTGTTAGCTAATGTCACCTCTAAATTTTTTTCCGCAGAAGGTATTTCTCCAAATGCATTTTCCATCGAATTGTTGTTCAGACCATCCGTCCCAAAAAACATCACAAATTGGAGAGTCTTTGATGACGATCAATAGATCATCAGTTTTCTACACATGGAAGAGACTTTCCAAGGTGCAGTCATCGACGAAGGTACCCAAGACAAAAACCTTCATGATTTTATGGTAATACTAGATCCAATATCCTTGGAGTCTACATTGGATATGGTAAACTCTATCCCAAAATCTGTGCTTAGATTTGAAAAAATTTATGATCTTCACGATAAATTCAGAAAATCAGTGAATTGTAAAACGAATAGTTCTTCCTTGACACATGAAAAGGTAAATCTAGGAACTAAAGATAACCCACAGTGCATCAATTTGGGGTTGGGATGTTCTGAGCAAGAAAAGACGACATTTATTAAGTTGTTTAAGGAATTTAAAAATGTCTTTGCTTGGACATACGATGATTTAAAAACCTTTGATCCTAACATCATACAACACATTATCCCTATGAAACCCCAAACCCAACCTTTTCAATAGAAATTAAGAAATATGCACCCAAAACTTGAACCAATAGTTAAGAAAGAACTAAACAAACTCATGAATGCTAAAATAATCTTCCCGGTAAGACATACCCAGTGGGTCTCTAATCTTGTCCATGTAAGGAAGAAGAGTGGTGAAATTCGACTATGTGTCGATTTCTGAAATTTAAACTGAGCATCCGATAAAGACAACTACCCTGTGCCTCCCATGGAACAGATCCTCCAACAAGTATCTGGTTCTGAAAGACTATTGCTACTGGATGGTTTTTCAGGGTACAACCAAGTCCTCATGTCTCCCCCAGACCAGCTGAAGACTACTTTCCGTACTCCATGGGGTACCTATGCTTATAGGAAAATGCCCTTTGGGCTCATAAATGCTGGTGCCACTTTTCAGAGGGCGATGGATATCGCTTTCCATGGTCTAATCAATCAATCTATAGTAGTCTATATTGATGATTTCACTGTTTTCTCAAAGAATAAAGAAGATCATTTAGCTCATTTAAGATCTGTTCTACAATGATGTCGTAAGTACGGTATTTCTTTAAATCCTAAAAAATCTATCTTTGCAGTAGAATAAGTTAATCTCCTCGGATTCATTGTATCAAGTGAAGGGATGATTATTGACCCTGAAAGGACCCAAGTCATTTCAAAATTGCCCCCTCCCTCTTCCAAAAATTCCATGCAATCTTTCTTAGGTCAGATAAAATTTTTTAGGAGGTTCATCCCCAGCTTTTTAGAAATGGTCAGACCATTACAAAATTTAATAAAAAAGGATGTACAGTACCATTGGGGACCTTTAGAAAGTCAGGATTTTAACTCAATAGAAAAGGCGATAGAAGACGCTCCTTGTCTAATGAGCCTTGATTTTTCGCAAGAATTCACCCTCTACACGTTTGCCTCTGATCGGTCTTATGCTGTTTTCCTAACCCAAAATAATGCTGAAAACAACGAAGTCCCAATTACCTTTATGAGTTCAGCCTTTAAGGGAGAAGAACTTAATTACCCAACAGTATATAAACATGCCTATGTTGTTTTTAAAGCGGTAAAATACTTTCTATCTTATCTACTGAAATCTAGAATGAAAATCATTGTCCCTTACCCTGTTGCCAGAAATTTGTTAGTACAGAAAGAACTAGGTGAAAAAAGGGCAAACTAGGTCACATCCTTACAAGAATATGACATAGAAATTACCCCATCACGAATTGTTAGAGGCCAAGTTTTATGTAAATTGGTTGTTGATTCAGCTATAGGACAACAAAATGAAATTGATATGTCACTTCAGGACCAGCATAATAAAAATCAAATCTGCTGTGCACAAAACCTTACTAGTCCTTCGTATGATGACATCAAGTTTTATCTAATACACGGATCAGCTCCCCGGCACCTTGATCCAAAAAAGAGGAGAAAAATGAGATTAAATTCTGCTTCTTTTCAGCTGGTAAATGGTATTTTGTTTCGCCAAAATTTATATGGAATACTTATGCGCTGTCTTGAAAAAGATGAAGCAGAAAAAGTCTTATTGGAATTACATGCCGGGGAAGCTGGTGGGAATTTCGGTGGAGACACCACTGCCCACAAAGTATTAAGAGAAGGTTATTACTAGCCTACTCTTTTCAAAGATTCCCATGCCTTGTGCCGCAAGTGTTTGATATTTCAAAAGGCATCTAGGTGAGTACAGAAGTCAACATTCCCACTACAGCCTATTTCGGTAGACTCCCCTTTTCAACAGTGGGGCCTTGATATTATATGCCCAATCAATTTTACATCCTCTCAGTAGCATGAATACATCATAACAACCACAGATTATTTCACCAGATGGTCCGAGGCTATCCCATTAAAAGTGGTAAACACCAGCTAGGTAATATCCTTCATAAATGCAAATATTATCACTCGTTTTGGTATCCCTGCATGCCTAGTATTCAATAATGCTTCCTATTTTTCATCTCTTGAAATGAGTGATTTTGCTTTAGAAAAATCAATAACATTAAAGTATTCTGCCAGTTATTATCCCCAAGGCAATGGTTTGGCTGAATCAACTAATAAAAACCTGATCAAGATCGTGAAGAGAACAGTCTTCGAAAATCATAAAAACTGGCATAACGCACTATTTAATGCAATCTGGGCTGATAGGGTAACTCCTAAAACCGTTGTCGGTAAATTCCCCCTTTTTCCTCATTTACGACAGGGAAGCAATTCTTCAACTGCATGCCCTTTTTCCATCTCTACAGTTATCACAGAAGGTGCAAGAAGCAAACTATCCTCCCTTGGAAAGTCAGATTAACACTTTGCTGAAGTTAGAGGAAGTAAGGGCTCAAGCAAAATGAAAATTGGATCAACATCAACTCATTGTCAAAAACTGGTTTGATTCCAATTCTTCCTCTGAAAGAAATTTTGAGGTAGGCGATCTTGTCCTTAAGTGGGACAAACCTCACAAGGGGAAATGAGAACATACTAAGTTTCAAAACCTGTGGTTAGGACCATTTTTAATTGTTGAAAAACTAGGTCCCAGTTCCTTTCGCCTGCAGAATTTAGAGGGACAACCAGACACTTTCCCGGTGAATGACCAAGCTCTCAAAAAGTATTTTACCTGAGGACTCTCCCATACACCTTTTGTAAATATTTTCTATTTTGGTTTCCTTGCTGTTTGTTTTTCTTTGCTGGTTTGTTTTTGTTTTCATTTCTGTTTATCAGTCTTTCTTTTTGAAACAAACATGCCTGCACCACAGGCTAGCTTAGACAAAGAAAACATAATACTTCCCCTTGAAAATAGCCGCTAAAGGTTGTCAGAACATTAATTGATGTATTTCTTTGAAATTGTAGACCGGTTAAAGATGACTTTTTGTTTGAAAGGAATTTTCTCGGTTTCAATATGCACTTGAAAGTATTCACGACCATCTTTAAAAATCTTTTTACACTATCCCTGTTCTTTAAGAGAGAAACTCAATGATGTCTCCCTGTTCTTGAAAATTAGTTTTGTTAATGAACTATTTTTGGATCTTGATGAAGGAAAGAATGAAATTTTTTAAGGTCTATGATATATCAAGGTGTGTTAAAAACTGGAATTTTCAGCGTCACCCCGCTCTGTTGAATATCTTTAAAAATATAATAGAATGTGAATCATGTCTTAGAGAGCTGTGGGAAGTGTTTGTAAACCCGCCAGGACACTGAATAGATCTGATGGAAGAGGGTAAATACATGCATAATGCCAAGACAACTTTTCCAGGGTACTGAACATGCCTGCTGGCAGCGAAGCAATGTCAGGTAAAAGAAAATTCTCAGATATGAATCTCGTTTTGGCCCTAAGTGTCCTTCGTTCTGATCTGAAATTTCTTGATAGGATACAGATGTTAAAGTGGGTTAATTGACATTCCTATCGAGGCTATGAATTCCTGTTGGCAGCAGTGGCCCTGTCAACATTATCGGAGACATTAACTTAAAGGTCGTGGCTTTCTCTTGCCAAGTTTGTCACCAATTTTCATTTTTTTAAAAACAAAAGTTATCTGAAACTGGACCGCATCATGATTATTTAAGATGTTCAAAAAACCTTTCAGTTGTTCTTCAATTTGAAGTTTTTCAGATTTTTCTAACTTGAACTCGTTCATGTTACAAAGATAACTGCTTCTCCCAGCATGTCGCCATTGTTGGAGGAAATAATATAATTGTTATTTTTCCTATATCAATTAAATGATCTATATAGCTGCCTAACTAGGGTCATGAAATTTTATTACTCTTCATGAGCAGTTTCCAAAACGACAGTTGTAAATTGTTGCTTCTCCCTATTGTCTATTCAAGCTTTGTTTTCATGACTGAAAGCATGAAAAGTTGCGACTGTGATTACCATTATGTTTTAAAATTTCATTAAAGGCAAATTGTTCATATAGTTTATTATGGATTTTTTATTCCTTTCCATGAAGATGTTACTCTCTTTGTTTTGATCCTTTCAATTTCAAGCATGCTTAAGAGGTTGATGATTTTATGAACAAAGGACCCCCACGATTTGATTTTTTGCATGGTTTTGGTTTGATTCTTGGCTACGTTTCTTTTACAAAACTTTGATTTTTCGATTTTTGACTTACCCAAACTTGGTGATCAAGCCCACGATGGATGCACTTATTTTTGTTTTAATGCTTTGGTCCTAGATCATACTGAATGCAAAGGTGGCATTCGATTTGAAGACTACCATCATTTATAAGGATGGCCTTGGGCTTCTCAAACCTTCTTCGCATGCATTTCAATTAAACATCCATCCCATCGTATGAGTCTTTACAATGTTCATTGTTGGGCTCAGGGTTATGGCTCTGTTTTTTTTTCACAAACCCTCCCTGTATGCTTTGTTTGTTTGATTACCCTCCCGTCTAGTATGGCTCCTATTGTGATAATTGAACCAAATGGTATCCAAACCCTTCTCTTATACGATGATGCCAGAGGAGATTTAGAGAGAAGTGGCTGGCTCATTTTCATTAGGAAGTTTCAGGGTTTCAATTTACAGGTTTCCCAAGAGTTCGCTTTCTCCTTTGATGGTTGTAGAGCGAAAGTTGGTGATGTGCAACTAGAGGTTACCGAGGAGTTCCTAAGTCAAGACATAGGGTTACCAGCAAGCGGTCAAAGGTGGTTTAAAAATGAAAAAGTGGAAGAAGTTCCTTGGACCCTGCTGTTTACATCTCAGAAAATTAAGGGATGCGAAAAATGTATGCCCATTTCTGCCCTGAAATCTTGGTGGCACGTTTTACTTGCTGTGTCAAAGCAGTTTGTCACCTATGAGGGAAATTTCGGTTTGGTCTTTCTCTATCATTTGCGCTTGCTTATGGTTTTTATGGGTTTTCACTTGAACATGCCGTATTACTTACTAAGGAGTCTTTATAAAATGGGTAAAAGATATAGAAAGAAACGAGCCGAATCTAGTCTCTTCCATCACGGCCTAATTAAATTCTTACTTGTGCATCAGTTAGAATTGCAGAGTGATAGTTGAGACTCGTTTGTAGTGAGAAATGGTTTCTCTAATCCAAATATTGATGAGGTCGATAAGCCAGTGGTTGAAGAAACCCCAACCTACCCTACAATGCCTCTCTCACCAATCCAAGCCCGTGTCTCAACCCCCTACAACAAACCCTTAATCGATTCAAAGGTTTTTCAACAGTTCTGTGAGCAGGTTATACATCCTACTGACTATGTTAAACTTAAAGAAACCTACAGGGAAGAAATCTAAAAGTAGTGTTGATATAAATTTTAAGAACAAAAGGGCTGGGAGATTGATATCACAGAGTCTTCATAATAATACAAATTCTCATGCAAACATGATCAGCATGATCGAGGTTAATGAGAGTTCTGACTCTGAAATTGACAAATTCCTTGTAGAGGAATACCCTTTGTCATTCAAGCCACACCCTGATCGACCCTATAACATTGTCGATAATTTACCTCCCTGTTTGAAAGACAATCTAGAGTTTCCTGGTGTCAAGCTTTGCAATGAATATACTATCCGTATGGAGGGTGCTCTGGTCCACAATCTTGTTTGCTCTAATTCAACCTCCACACAGTCAAAGTGTGAGGTCTGTCTATCATGGATTGATAGATATTATACTGCTATCCTGTTTCTACAGTCATGGGTTAAGGCTTTAAAAGATCAGATCGATGTTTTAACAAGCAAAAGCCACATGCTTGAATTTGTCATCCAAGGAAAAGAAAAACGTATGAAGACCACAGGTCATGTGATATTTAAAAATGTTGAGGCTGCTACAGCCATTGTAAATTCCAAGGTTTCATGATACGATTTGATTTCATGGTTAGAGGTATGATCTCTTAAATTAATAGCATGTTTGTTTTCATTATTAAGTTAGATTATTTGGTTTGTTGAATAAACTATATTTCATTATTAAATTAGTTTGTTTTATTCATTAAATAAAATGAGATTTCATTTACTAAAATAACTAGCTGCAGAATCGCAGGATTCTGTAGCCAGTTATGTTAATTCGAATTATGTAAATTAATGACAGAAAATATATCTGAAATCTTTCTATTTTCCTTTTCTTTCAGGATATTCAGGGGTCCATGATTTCAAAATTAATCATAGGCACTCTTGAGACCTTCCAGTCATATCTATGATGTATTTTGAATGAACATAAATGAACTGTTATTAGTTTTGGAGGATTTAGTAGGATCAGGGTGGTTGCATCCCCCTTTATTTGTGAAACAAATATTTGATCTCAGGAACATAAACAATTATCTTTTTTGAAGCCTTTATAAACCTATCATTTTGTAATGATAGGCATCCTGGCTTGGGGCTCATTGTGAATAGCTTATGCTCAAATTTAGACATGACAAATATCTACTTTATGCTTTAGTCATCTGTGAATTTTGTTGTGATCTATAATTTGTTTATCTTGGTAATTGAATGACTGCAGATAGCTTTCGTCTTCGCAGATTGTTTTGTTGTCAAGATAGTTTTTCTTCATGTTTCACGATTTATGCTTCAGTTTTATCAAAACAATTGAACAATATTTCAATTCATATTATGAGGTTTACCTTAAATATGTGGATTGATTAAATGCAAGCTATAACTGTAGGATTTACCTTATGCGTTACTGCTAGTAGTCTATTATATCACTGTAATCATCTTGCATTCTACTGTTTATCAATTAAATACATTAGTCAATACACAGTTTAGAGTTGGTCCCAAACAATGTAAATATCACAACAGATTTCTCTCGTGGATGGACTGATGTACGATTTACGCTAACAGTTGGATGCATACTCTTCAAAGTGATTGATAGGTTAGTCTGTTCTTCCTTTTTATTATTTTCTAGTCCATAATCGAAATCATTATATGTAGTATAATTCTTAGTGTCTGCATTTTTCTATTTAAATAGTAGTTTTATATCTAATCTTAGAGGTTTATATAGATTAAATTATATAAAAAAAAAACAAAAAGAAATAGTGCATGCTTCTTTCTATTTTGATTTCCATCAAAAGAACCATATCATATTCGATTTTTATAAGTTTAGATCAAACTCATTATCTGTATATCTTGTATATATGAACTAAACAAATAGGACTATTATATAAATATCTTTTAAACCATGTATATATTTAGATGTACATACATATATTAGTGATTAGTAACTAGTGAGTTTTTTTGTTTCTTCTATTTATTTTCCGTTTCCTTTAGGACCTTAGATTGGCCAACACAACCACTAAACCCGCCAGAGTGAATTAATCCAAACGACATGGGTTAATTAGACAACCCCAGACCAGATTCACTCTTCCAATTGACAAGTGGTCATTTTCGCTCGTCAACAATAAGCTATTGATAAATGAATTTCAGAAGCCTAGCTCAGAGGATCAATATATGAATGAGATGTTTGAAATCAGATAGAAACCAAGTGAGTCTGTTTGGGATATTGATCAGAGTTTCAAACGATTGAAGGGTAAATTGAAGTATGTCATGACTGATATGCATCATAGACGTCTCTTTGTGAACTCACTATTACCACATCTGAAATACCCTTTGAGGCAACACAAGTTTCAAACTCAGGCAGAGGCTCTACAGGTAGACCTACAACTAGAAGAGAACCAATATCAGAAGACAGATCCAAGGATAGAGGTGTTGAAGGAGGATATGAATAAACTCACATTTAAACTACACCAAAATAAGAGCAAAGAGCAAAGAGAAGTTGTTTGGTGTTTCGCATGCACAACAGAAGGACATCACAATAATGAGTGCCCAACTTTCGTGTAGTACATGGAAACAGGGATACCAAACCATTTTCCAACAAGAGGACCATGGTGTGAGATATTTAAAACACATGGACATGATCCATATCATTTTCCAATGACGCAGAAGTATCAGACAATACCCAAGAGTTCATATTGCAACTTTTTCAAATTAGTGGGTCATGATGCCAAAGATTGTTGGACAAT